>LNAC01000370.1:423799-530622 GCA_002007465.1 Ailurus styani | reverse complement strand
ATTAAAGAGTCAATCCCATTTACAATTGCACCCAAAACCATAAGATACCTAGGAATAAACCTAACCAAAGAGGCAAAGAATCTGTATTCAGAAAACTCTAAAGTACTCATGAAAGAAATTCCTCAATTTCTTCCTTGTGTCTTCCTCNGTACTCATGAAAGAAATTGAGGAAGACACAAAGAAGTGGAAAAACATTCCATGCTCATGGATGGGTAGAATAAATATTGTGAAAATGTCTATGCTACCTAGAGCAATCTACACATTTAATGCAATCCCCATCAAAATACCAGCAATTTACTTCAAAGAAATGGAACAAATAATCCTAAAATTTATATGGAACCAGAAAAGACCCCGAATAGCCAAAGGAATGTTGAAAAAAAAAAGCAAAGTTGGCAGCATCACAATTCCAGATTTCAAGCTCTATTACACAGCTGTCATCATCAGGACGGTATGGTACTGGCACAAAAACAGACACATAGACCAGTGGAACAGAATAGAGAACCCAAAAATGGACCCTCAACTCTATGGTCAACTAATCTTCGACAAAGCAGGAAAGAATGTCCAGTGGGAAAAAGACAGTCTCTTCAACAAATGGTGTTGGGAAAACTGGTCAGCCACATGCAGAAAAATGAAACTGGATCATTTCCTGACACCACACACAAAAATAGACTCAAAATGGATAAAAGACCTCAATGTGAGAAAGGAATCCATCAAAATCCTCGAGGAGAACACAGGCAGCAACCTCTTCGACCTCAACCGCAGCAACTTCTTCCTAGGAACCTCACCAAAGGCAAGGGAAGCAAGGGCAAAAATGAACTATTGGGACTTCATCAAGATTAAAAGCTTTTGCACAGCAAAGGAAACAGTCAACAAAACCAAAAGACAACTGACAGAATGGGAGAAGATATTTGCAAATGACATCTCAGATAAAGGGCTAGTATCCAAAATCTATAAAAAGCTTCTCAAACTCAACACCCATAAAACAAATAACCCAGTCAAGAAATGGGCAGAAGACATGAACAGACATTTCTCCAAAGAAGGCATCCAAATGGCGAACAGACACATGAGAAAGTGCTCAATATCACTCGGCATCAGAGAAATACAAATTAAAACCACAGCGAGATACCACCTTACACCAGTCAGAATGGCTAAAATCAACAAGTCAGGAAATGACAGATGTTGGCGAGGTTGCGGAGAAAGGGGAACCCTCCTACACTGTTGGTGGGAATGCAAACTGGTGCAGCCACTCTGGAAAACTGTATGGAGATTCCTCAAAAAGTTGAAAATGGAGCTACTCTATGACCCAGCAATGGCACTACTGGGTATTTACCCTAAAGATACAAAGGCAGTGATCCTCAAGGGCACGTGCACCCGAATGTTTATAGCAGCAATGTCCACAATAGCCAAACTATGGAAAGAACCTAGATGTCCATCAACAGATGAATGGATAAAGAAGATGTGGTATATATATACAATGGAATATTATGCAGCTATCAAAAGAAACGAAATCTTGCCATTCGCAACGACATGGATGGAACTGGAGGGTATTATGCTAAGCGAAATAAGTCAATCAGAGAAAGACAATTATCATATCATCTCTCTGATATGAGGAAATTGAGGGGCAGGGTGGGGGGTCATGAGGGGTAGGGAGGGAAAAATAATGAAACAGAATGGGATGGGGAAGGAGATNTATGAGGAACTTGAGGGGCAGGGTGGGGGGTTGTGGGGGGTAGGGAGGGAAAAATAATGAAACAAGATGGGATGGGGAAGGAGACAAACCATAAGAGACTTCTAATCTCATAAAACAAACTGAGGGTTACTGGGGGGTGGGAGGGTAGGGATAGGGTGGATGGGTTATGGACATTGGGGAGGGTTTGTGCTTTGGTGAATGCTGTGAAAGATGTAAGCCTGATGATTCACAGACCTGTACCCCTTGGGCAAAGAATAAAAATAAAAAAAAAGAAAAAGAAAAAAGAAAAAAAGAAAATAACATATGAGAAAATCTAAATGACTTTAGGTATGATAACTAGATACAACACCAAAGGCACAATCTGTGAAAGAAACATAACTCCCTAAACTAAAACTTGAAATGAATATTGCTTACCATAAACAAGTTTAAGATTAAGTTTGGTAAAATATTTTTTAAGAGTATCTGTTAGGAAACTGTATTAAAATTAAAAATTTCAGGGGTGCCTGGATGGCTCAGTTGGTTAAGGATCCAACTCTTGATTTCAGCTCAGGACATCATCTCGGGGTTGTGAGATGGAGCCCTGTGTCAGGCTCCATGCATGGAGCCTGCTTAAGATTCTCTCCCTCTCTCTCTGTCTCTCCCCCACTCAACATGTGTGCTCTCTCTAAAAAAAAATAATAATAAAGTAAAAACTTCTGCACTGCAAAAGATACTCTTAAGAGAATGAAGAGATAAGCAACAGATTGTGAAAACATATTTGTAAAAGACACATAGGATAAAGGACTGTTATCCAAAATGTACAAAATATTCTCAAAAATCAACACTAAGAAAACAAACAACCTGATTAAAAAATGGGCCATAGGCTTTTAACAGACACTTTACCAAAGAAGACATACAGATGGTAAATAAGCATGCAGAAGATGGTCTGTCATTAGGAAATGCAAATTAAAAATGACAAGTTACCACTACACACATATTAGAATGGCCTAGGGGGGCCTGGGTGGCTCAGTGAGTTAAGCCTTTGCCTTCGGCTCAGGTCGTGATCCCAGGGTCCTGGGATCGTGCCCCGCATTGGGCTCTCTGCTCAATGGAGAGTCTGCTTTCCCCTCTCTCTTGGCCTGTCTCTCTGCCTACTTGTGATCCCTCTCTCTGTCAAATAAATAAATAAAATCTTTAAAAAAAAATGGCCAAGATCCAGAACACCAACACCACCACATTTTGATGAGGAGCAGAAGATCTTATTCATTGCTGGTGGGAATGCAAAATGATACAGCCATTTTGTAAGACGGTTGGCAGTTTCTTACAAAACTAAACATACTCTTACCATACAATCCAGCTATTGTGTTTTGTAGAATGTACCCAAAGGAGTTGAAAACTATGTTCTTACAAAAACCTGCACATAGATGTGTATAGTAGCCTTATTCATAAATGCCAAAAGTTAGAAGTAACTGAGATGTCGTTCAGTAGGTGATTGGATAAATAAACTGGAACATCCAGACAATGGGATAATATTCAGTTCTAAAAAGTACTAAGTTAGTTATTAATACATAAGAAAACATGGAGGAAATTTACACGCATATTACTAAGTAAAAGAAGTTAATCTGAAAAGGCTACACACTACATGGTTCCAACCATATGACATTCTAGAAAAAGCAAAAGTAAGGAGATAGTAAAAGAATCAGTGGTTGCCAGGGATTAGTGGAGGAAGAGATGAATAAGCAGAATGCAAAGGGTTTTTAGAGTAGGGAAACTATTCAGTATGATATTATGCTAGTGGTGGATACATGTCACTATATACTTGTTAAAACCCATAGAATGTACAACACCAGGACTAAAACCTAATGTAAATTATGGACTTAGGGTGATTATGTATCAATGTAGGTTCATTGATTATAACAAACTACCACCCTAGTAGGGGACATTGGTAGTGGGATGGCAGTACATATGCGGGGTCAGGGTATATATGGGAAATCTCTATACCTTCTGTTCAGTTTTGCTGTGAACCTAAAATTGCTCTATAAAATAAAGTCTAATAAAACAGAACAAAGTGCTTTGCTCATCAAAAGACATATTTTGCAACAATCAAAGCAGCAGAATGGAAATACGAATGATGGCATTTTCAGACACTAGAATACTATATAGGGCAATGAAAAAGAACAAACTACAGCTGCATGCAACAAGGTGGATGATCTGCATTTTATGTCTCACATAAAAGGCATGAGAGAGCGCACAGTTTATTGTTATATTTACATCAAGTAATTTCTATAGTGATAGAAATTAGGATCAAGATTAACTTTGGGTGGGGGGGTATCATGAGCTAGGAGGAAGCATGAGAATCTTTTGAGTACTGAAAATATTCTATATTTTAGATCTAGGTGGTGGCTACACCATCATTTGGCTGTACACTTCAGATCTGTGCACTTTGCAGAGTGCCTGGGTGGTTAAGCATCTGCCTTCGGCTCAGGTCATGCTCCCAGGGTCCTGGAATCGTGCCCCATATTGGGCTCCCTGCTCAGCAGGAAGTCTTATTCTCTTTCTCCCACTCTCCCTTCTTGTGTTCCCTCTCTCACTATTTCTCTGTCAAATAAATAAATAAACTCTTTTTAAAAAAAGGATTTGTGCACTTTGCTGTACAGCAATGAGTCTTTCCTTCAGATTGTCCTTCAAACTGGTCCCCATATCCCATGCCTGGGTCCCAGGATGAAGGATATATGGAGCTCATCAGCTGAAATTGTGTGGGACATCGAGAGCTGAAGGTAGCAGCAGCTTTGGTAATAACAGGGAGTAGTACCACGGGCAGCAATGGAGAGGATCTTTTGTTTGGAAAGGAATGTCCTCTACAGCTTTGGTTCCCACGTCAACAGCAGGAGCAGTACCTTCTGTTATAGCTGTTGTACCACTGGGGCATCTCAACTGTTTTCGAAGTTTTCTGGGACTGGAGATTTTACCACTGAGGTGGAAGGGTAAAATGGAGGCAACTTTGTGGGAACCAAGAGAACCAGTTTGTGGAGTCCACTTCTTCTGGAGACTGTTGACACACAAAGAGATCAATGCATTAATACCCTTGTCTTCCACTAAAGTTCCGAGCCATTTGAGATAGAAAGTGGAACCAGACAGATGACAAGCAAAATGTCAGCCTCACTTTTCTTTATTTAAAGATTTTTTTGTATTTTTTTTATTTACTTGACAGAAAGAGAGAGATCACAAGTAGGCAGAAAGGCAGGCAGAGAGAGGAGGAAGCAGGCTCCCCACTGAGCAGGGAGCCCAATGCAGTCCTCGATTCCAGAACCCTGGGATCATGACCTGAGCCGAAGGCAGAGGCTTTAACCTACTGAGCCACCTAGGCACCCTGTCAGCCTCACTTTTGATAGAGCATTGAGAGAAGATGTACAAACATGAGAAGAATGAGATTCCCTATACTTAACTTCAGGATTAGACAGGTTTACTCATCCGCTGGAAAAAACAGATGTCCCTTGCTCCCCTGCAATAGCAAAGCCTTTATTAGTTAGTTACCTCATGGTCAAGAACAGCCTAAAGCATTCGCCTTCTGCAAGCAAACAGACCCCAATAATAAAGGAGGGAGGACTAAGCTGTAAGTATTTATTTCATTATCCCAAGCTCCCTACTCAGATAAGTACTACCTTTCAAAGGAGAAAGCAAGGTAGCACTGTGCCACATGAACAGATGTTCTCTACCTGGAAATCTCCAGAATGGGGAATGAATGCCTTCCAACAACTGCCCCAAATAACTGGCAGGAATATGAGAATCTTGAGTTCCCAGACAAGGAGTTGTGATTACCACTATGATCTATTTTTGGTCAGATGATGGTGTGGCCTTGGAATTATGTTGCAAAGGAATGGCACACCCTGAATTTAGGATATTTTATGATGACATCTGGAGGTCATCATCTTATGTCAGGGTCCTGATAGAGTATCAGGAGACAACAGGAGAAAGATGACTTTTGTCTGCTTATGAGAACAAAAAAAAATACAGCTTCAGATTTGAGTCAGAATGCAATTATCATAATTCCAAATGCCTCTTGCACCAAGGTGACCTGAAAAGGAGTATTCTTCTTCACATGTGGGCCTGTGGGGGAATAGGAGATGTATCTTCTGAGGTCTTTCCTCTGGACAGTCAGATGCCCCATGAAGAGGTCAAACTCAATCTCTCTCTATTCTAAAATAGGAGCAAGAGTCTGTTCAGATTTCTGGGACAGGACTCCAATTATAAGGAAGGGAAAATCTCAGTGTGTTCAGAAAGTTGCACGTTTTCATACAGAAAATAAATTTAAGATCATTTCAAGCTGATGGAAAGTGAATGAAATTGCTATAGTTTAAAAGGTAAAGATACAGAATTGCCACAATTATGTGAACAATGTGTAGAAAGTACCAAAGTTCAGGTACTTTTCAAAAATTGGGCTTGAGACATCTTATATTCAGTTATTACTGTCTAGTATTTTCTTAAAATTTTGGAAATTATTAATATTTTTTGAGAATACTATTTTTACCCATAAGAGTTCATTTAAATATGTAATTTTAACAGCTGCTGCATTAAGCCTTATCTAGACACTAAAATTACTTCCAGGATAATTTATCTTTAATTTTATAATGAAAGTCAACAACCACATCATAAAATAGAATTCACTGGAAAGATATGCTTTAAATTTTTTAAACCACAATTCTAGTAGTCCATAAGCAACTGTTCCATGAAAGAAAAATAGAGGATTTCAAATCCTCTGCTGGGCAGATTATCAAGCCATTCATTTAGTGCATCCTTGAAAGAGCAGAGAAATTGTGAAGGAATCAGAGAAGATTCTGAAGATGCACAGAGGGGACATAACCAAAATGGACATCAGCAAGTGAGGGGAAGGAATTACAAGAGCAACCACAAGGAAGGAAGCTGGCAAAGTTGTTACAAACTGCCCCTATTTCACAATTTTGCAAAAGACTTGGGTCTAAAGTTCTAGCAAATCAAGATGGAAGATTTGTAAAACCATAATTAGATACTTAAAGGCCATTCTTTAATATTTAGCATAATTTCCTCTATTCTCTGGATTATTAGAATCTGCAGTCAAAAAGACATTCTTCATAGAAACAAGGAAATAAATGATTCTCTTTTATATTGGCACTATTTTTTTCTCTCTGATATATTCCTTTGTGGGCTTCTTCAGCTGTCCCGAGTCTGTGGGAAAGGACACTTACCAGTTAGTCATTGAATACCTCTTTATACCCTTCTCTGCTCTACTGATCAGGAGAAGAAAACTTCTCAACTTCTTAAAAGTCCATTTTAGATGTTCCTCAAATGACTCAGTTGACATGTTCCTTAGTGATAAGCAATCTCATGATGACTGAACCAGCTTCTACTTTTGACATCTTCCAGTAGAAGAAATGAGTCGCTGTGTAGAAGTTTCCCTTCAGGTGGCCTTTACCTCAATTTTAACAAACAACCATTTCTATAATAGGAAACTTTCTTTTCAAGAGATGAGAATGTTATATGAATGCAAAGTGCTTATTGCTGCCTTTCTGTTGCTGCAGAGATCTTTTTAAAGAGTTCTTTACTTGGCACCCAAGAATAATACTTTTTTCTTATGCTTCAGACTTTCAGAAAAATAAGAACATTCCTCCTAAGAAACAGGCACCAGCAGTCTCTGAATGCAGCTGACTGAAAAGTGGGCTTTTGCATGCAAGGTGGAAATCTACATTCAGTTTAAGGTAACTAGAAGGCTAATATTTAATATTAGGTTGCCTTGAGAGGCAGGTCCTCTCTCCCTAACCACCCTGAAAACCTGTATTATTTATGGTGGGTTTAAAAAGCAAACCCAGATCATCAAGGGACTTGAGAGGGGTTGGCAGGGATGCTGTAGTGTCTGATGAAGCTGCAGGGGGTAGACTTGGTTTGGTAAAATGATGGAGGGACCATGACTCAGAACTTGTCGATGTTCTCAGAGCTTGTTGCAAACAACAGCATATCATGATAGATTTTCCGAACATATTTAAAGTGAAAGGAAATATAAAAGGAAACAGAAAGGTATCCAGGGTGGTAGAATAAAAGCAAGATAAATAGAAAAAAAAACAAAGAGTAATTGAGTATTAATTGCAGAGTGAATAGCAAGGAGAATTAAAATTATGTAGCATCAATTAATTATAGATCTTTAATGCTAATGTTGATCACAGATATGATGTAGTTTGTGCATGAACCTTATTTTAAATTATACAATTATTATAACATTTTGTCAAAAGCCCCTAAATTCTAAATTAATAAATAACTTACCCCTGATCCCACTGCTTAGTATTGTCTCAATATCAATGCCAGATATTAAGGGAGTAATTTTTATCACCACTGTATAACACTAACAGATATTTCTTTAGCTAAATGTTTCACTTTTATATTTAACAGGTAGACGGGTTTGCTACTCAGTTTGTTTCTCCAGCCTGGGCTGTAAAAAAAAAACAACAACAAACAGCATCCTCTGGAAAAGCCCTTTGCATTTACAGAGATGCCAAGACACAATTTCAGCAAGAACCACGCTTACTCTGGTAAACTCACTCATTCATGTGCTATGTTAGCTAAATAGTAAAATATTCACTGAGTTGTTATGCTTACAAAGATTGTTAGATTTTATACTAAAAATTCTATCTGACTCCTATATAAAATTTCTGTAAAGATCGGATATCTATCTTAGCAAAGATAATTAATATGCTGACTTCTCTGAGCTTAAAGTTATGTAGCACTCTAAGCTATTGGCATCCTTCTTTATACTGAGAACATACATAATACTTAGAAACAGATAATTGATATGGTAAGGCCAACTGCCTATGTCTTAAGGATGACTGCCATTATTTTCTTGGCATTTTATTTAGTAACAGACCAATGGCATTCTTTGTAAAAGTGCTTGTTCACTCTTGAGCTTAGTTTTCTATCTTCCATAGAGAATTCCTTTAGATCCTTTTTAAAAAAAATTCCAAAAGGAACTTCTATTATAAATGCTTAAATAATTTGTTTTTTCAACTTTTTATTATGAATATTTTAAGCATATAGAAAGTTTGAAAGAAAAATACAACAAACACTCATATCATTCATATACCTACCATCTAGATTGAACAGTTGTTAACATTTTGCCATATAGGCTTGTGTGCATATTGTGTGTATGTTTGCTGAATCCACCTGAAAATAAGTTGCAGATTTCACAATACTCTTTCCTAAATATTTCAGCTGCGTCTCTTTAAAAAATGGCATTCCACTGCATGATCATATCATTAACACAACTCAAGAAAATTACAGTAATTGTATAATATTATCTAATATCCAGACCATATACCAATTTCTTCATTTCTTGCCCAAATATATTTTATGTAATATATTGTATAGCTGGGTATTTTGGTGTCTCTTTAATCTTTTAATTTAGAACAGAGTTCTTCCCAGTCCTCCCCACTCTTCAACACACATTTTCTTTTCTTTGGCATTGAACTTTTAAAGTGTCCAGGCCAGTTGTTTTGTGCAATGTTCTACATTCCAGATGTTTGATTACTTCTTCCTAGTGTTAAACTTGTTTACCTCTTCTGTGCATTTCTTGTGAATTGTGAGTCTTTAGATCCATCTTAAACATATTTTGTGAGTTACAGCCACTTAGGTTGGCTTTTTTTTTTTAATCATTGCTTGTACATAGGACTTGGCTTTACTCAATAGACTAAAGGCTTTTTGATTTCATAAAATATAATTACAAGTGGCATTAAGTAAGACCTCTTTCCTATGCTTCACAATTTCTTAGCAAAATATATACCACACATTTGCCAATTGATTCATGTTATTCATATTCAAGCTCTTCGTATTCTTGTAAGTCATCCAAACATTTTCATTGAGAATGTGGTGTACTATACTAAAAATTAGTCTTTTCCTGTCAGTGTGCCATCTTTTTTTCTCAGTAATTTGTTTTTGACTTTTAATTAAATAAACTTTTTGGTACTGATAGGCAGTAGGCCTTAGAATTATCTAGACTACAGGTTATCTGCATCTGGAGTAATAATATATAATGTGAATATATGAAAAAATGCAATTTATAGTTATTTTAACTATTTAGTGCACCAACTAAGTGTGAGGAAAAGCTGTATGCTACATCTATAACATGTAATGAGTAACATGAAGTCTCTAAAGAATTGTGACACTTTTAATTAACCCAAGCTATGAGTCTCTGGAAAACTTATGTCTGAAAGGTTTCAGAGTGACTACACATTAAATTACGAATCTATTACAATTGATAAGTTAGTTCTTTAAGCTCTTCTCAAGATAAGATAAAAGCAGAATTTGTATTTATGACTGAGTGACTATTTATGCACAATACCTGTATTAGGTCAACATTTCAGTCTTCTCAAAATTTACTTCTTAACTAGACACTGAGGGAAAATTAGCCTTTTATAGATAAATATATATATTGCTGGTCTAGAGGGCATAAATTCAATTACAAAAAGACACAGTAAATTATACAATATGAATTACTATATAGCATCTTGCATCTGAAAATCATTATATATAGTGTAGAAAAGACTTAAAACCAGAAAAGGAGATATTTTTATCCAATTAGTCATTTAAGTTGAGAATTAAATAGACAGCTGATATGATCTTGAGGTATATTATCTGATAGCGGAGGGCAATATTTTAAAAATCAGTTTATTAAAAATTAATTTACCAATTTGCCAAAAATTAATTTTAGTTGATGTTCTTCTTGAATATACTTGCCCACTAGAAATAAATTAATCTTGTACATATTCAAATGATTCATTCAACAAATATTTATTGAGTGCCTATATGTCCAAGAGTGTTGTATGTGTTGCACCCATAACAGGGAGCATCAATAACAAGAAGTCACTGACCTCATGGTGCTTAAGGGAGATGGACAATGAATACATAAAACATACAGAATGTAATATCAGGTAGTGATAGGTGTTATAAAGTCCCACCCATACCTCCTCTTCCTTTCTTTACTGATTAGATGTCAATGGTCTGGATCTGGTATCCATCCCCTGGCAAAAAGCCAAGAAAGCTAAGAAAGTGACCTTGCCAAAGTTGCCTAAGAATCCATGGTCCTTACCCTGGATGAGTGATGGGGGTGTTCTTTTTAAATAGATGGATTCAGTGAAGCATCTGACAAAGCGGCATTTCAAGAGAAATCAGAATAAACTTGGAATGTGAGCCCTGAGAATATCTAGGGGAAGAATAGTCAGGCTGCAGGAACAGCAAATACAAAGAATCTAAGGACAAATTCCTTGATCAATACTCATTAAAAAGTCTAGATTGGAAGAAAATGATTGTAAGTACACTAGACTGCCTACAACCTTACTTGCTACAAGTCGAATATTCCTTAAAATGATCCTATGAACACATACATTCATGAATACATGTATTTAATATAATCAATGTATTTTTGAACGTCAAGTGATCTTACCACTATTTCGACCACCATTTATTTCGACCTTTGTATCCTATCATTGGGCTTGAAAACTTCTCTACAGAGAGCTTGCATATTATTTTAAAAGTTTATTACCAGACACTAGCTTGCTTAGTTTCTATTATGTTTTCTAGATGCTCATTGCTGATACAGAGAAATTTACTGACTTTTAAAAATTGACCTTGTGCCTGGCATCTTTGCTAAATGTCCTGATTTGATTTATCTTCTTAACCTGTATAATATCTATCTATATATAATGTTACTCTTTTCCTTTTATAATATTTTGCCTTGAATTCTCTTCTGATAGATCATAAGACTGGTGGGTTAGTCCTTTTCATGGTCATTGTTTATACTCCCCTACTAGTATATTTTTTCAAAGCTTTTAAATTCCACCTTTCTGTATCTTTTTGTTTTAGATGTCTCTTTTTACATTTAGCACTTTGTTTTGTAATCCAATAGGAGTACCTATTACATTTACTGTAATTACTGTTAAAACAGGATTTATTTCTGCATTTCATACTTCCTCTTTGTATTCTTTCCTTCTTCCAAACAGATAAAAAATTTCTTTTTGCTGGTTTGAGATTTACATTCTAACTTTACTCTTCCAATGGGTTATCCCTAACTTATTAATACCTATTGTTACACTTTTTCTTATTTTTCTATTTCCTAAGTTTATCAGTATACCTTTCCTCAAGCAATACAAATCATTTAGTATTCTCTCATGTCTTTCCAACTCCTGAGATGTTTTAGTTTATGTCATCTAGAATTTCAATTTTGGATTGTTATGTGTCTTTTCCCCATTTTTATCCTCTTTTTTTCTTTTCATTCTTTATTTTTTGTTCTAACATTTTTAGGCAATAATGAATTTTAAAAAGTTACTTGCTCACTCTTTCTTCCCATATCTATATAACATCATACTGAATTTATTTCTCAGAGTTCTTCCAGAAGTTTTTATATATGTTTTAATTGTGGTAAAATATACATGACATAAAATTTACCATTTTAACCATTTTTATTTTTAGTTGTCATAAAGTACACATAACACAAAATTTACCAGGTAACCATTTTTAGGTGTATAATTCAGTAGTATTAAGTACATTCTCATTTTTGTGCAGCCATCTCTACTCTCCCACTGAGGAAGATTTTTCATCTTCTCAACTGAAACTCTATACCCATTAAACAGTAAGTTCCCATTCCTTCCTCCCTCCAGCCCCTGTCTAATACAATTCTAATTTCTGTCTCTATAGATTTGGCTACTCTGTCTTATCTAAGTGGAATCATAAACTATTTGTTCTTTTGTGTCTGGCTTATTTCATTTAGCATAAAGTCTTCAAAGTTCATCCATGTTACAGCATGCGTCAGAATTTCCTTCCTTTTTAAGGCCAAATAATATCCTATGGTGTATATACCATATTTTATTTATCCATTCGTGCAATGATGGACACTTGGATTGCTTCACCCTCTGGCTATTGTGAATGATGTTGCCATGAACATTCTGCAAGATACAATATCTGAGTCTGTACTTTTAATTCTTTTGGGAATATATACAGAACTGGAATTGCTGCATCTATAATAATTCTAGAATCTAGAAGTCTAGAATCTTACAATAATTCTATGTTTAAGTTTTTGAGGAACTGATAAACTGTTTTACATAGTATCGGCACCATTTTACATCAATAGTCTTACCAGCAATGCATAGGCTTCCAATTTCTACCCATCCTAACATTTGATGTTTTCTAGGTTTTTTGTTTGTTTATTTATTTGTTTTTAATAGCCCTTCTAATGGGTGTAATGTGAGGTAGATCATTGTGGTTTTGACTTGCCTTTCCCTAATGATTAGTGATGTTGAGCATCTTTTCATGTATTTACTGGCCACTTGCATACTGTCTTTAGGGAAATATCTACAAAAATCCTTTGACCATTTTTGAATTGCTTTGTTTTCAGATTGTCCATTGCTTGTGTATGTATGTATATATATATATATATATGCAACTGATTTTTGCATTTTGACTTTGTATCCTGCTACTTTGTTCAATTCATTTATTAGTTGTTGTTGTTGTTGTTGTTGTTGTTGTTGTTGTTGTTTTTAAGCAGGCTCTCTGCCCAGCGTGTAGTCCAATGCAAGGCTTGAACTCACCTCCTTGAGATCAAGACCTGAGCTGAGATTAAGAGTCAGATGCTCAACCAAATGAGGCACCCAGGCACCCCTTCATTTATTACTTCTAACAGCTTTTATGAGTGTGTATGTAGTCTTTAGGAGTTTCTACATATAAGATTATATCATCTGCAAATAGAGATAATCTTACTTCTTCTTTTCCAATTTGGATTCACTTTATTTCTTTTTCATGCCTAATTCCTCTGGCTAGGACTTCCAGTACTATGTTAAATTCTTATTTAACATAATAAATATACATGCCTTTTTCCTGATCTTAGAGGAAAAGCACTCAGTCTTTCACCATTAAATATGATTTTTGGTGTAGGTTTTCTATAAATGAGCTTTATTATGTTAAAATAGTTTCTTTCTGTCCCTAGTTTATGTTTTTCATCATAAAAGGGTATGGAATTTTGTCAAATGCTTTTCTGTATCAGTTGATCATGTTTTATTTTTTTCCTTCATTCTGTTTGTATGTTGTGCTACATTGATTTTTGTATGTTGAGCCATCCTTGCACCCAAGAATAAATCCTATTTAGTCGTTATGTATAATCTTTTAAATATGTTGTTGAATTTGAGGGGTGCCTGGGTGGCTCAGTCAGTTGGGTGGCTGACTCCTTTTTTTTTTTTTTAAAGATTTTATTTATTTATTTGACAGAGAGAGAGATCGCAGAGAGGCAGGCAGAGAGAGAGGAGGAAGCAGGATCCCCGCCGAGCAGGGAGCCCGATGCGGGCCTCGATCCCAGGACCCTGGGATCATGACCTGAGCCGAAGGCAGAGGCTTTAACCCACTGAGCCACCCAGGTGCCCTGGGCAGCTGACTCTTGATTTCAGCTCCAGTCATGGATCCAGGGTCCTGGGATGGAGCCAGGTGTCAGACTTGCATTCAGTAGAGAGCCTGCTTCAGTATTCTTTCTCTTCCTCTGCCCCTTCCCCTGTTCTCTTTCTCTCAAGTAAATGAATAATTCTTTAAAAAAAATATGCCATTGAAATGGTTTGCTAGTACTTTGTTGAGGACTTTATTCATAAGAAATATTGATTGATAATTTTCTTAGTTTAATGTAGTTCAGGATAATGTTGGCCTCATAAAATGAGTTAGGAAGTGATCCCCCTCTTCAAAATTTTGGAAGTGTTTGAGATGGGTTAGTACTACTTCTTCTTTAAATATTTGGTAGAATTCATTACCATCGAAACTATCTGGTTCTAGGTTTTTGTTTGTTGGCACCTGTGATTTCTGATTCAATCCCCTTAACTAGTAAAAGGTCTATTCACATTTTCTGCTTCTTCATGATACGGTCTTGGTAGGGTGTAGGTGTCTTCGAATTTGTCCATTTCATCTAGGTTATTGAATTCGTTGGTGTACAGTTATTTATAGTACTTTTAAAATTCTTTTTATTTCTGCAACATCAGTAGTAATAGCTTCCTTTTCATTTCTGATTTTAGTTATTTCCATCTACTTTTTTTTAGTTAAAATAAGCTAAATCAATTTTGTTGATTTTTTTAAAGAGCTCTTGGTTTCATTTTCTGTATTGTTTTTCAATTCTCTATTTATATCTGCTCTAATCTTTGTTATTTCCTTCCTTTTGCTGGCTTTAGGTTTAATTTGTTCTTCTTGTTTTAGTTCCTTAAGTTGTCAAGTTATGCTGTTGATATGAGATCTCTCATCTTTAATATGTTTAATAAACTTCCTACTTGGCACTACTTTTGCTTCATCCCATAAGTTTATGTTGTGTTTTTATTTTCATTTTTCTGAAGATTTTTTCAATGTCTCTTATGATTTCTTCTTTGACCTATGGGTTATTTAAGAGTTTGTTATTTAATGTCTATATATTTATGAATTTCCTAGTTTCCCTCCTGCTGTTGATTACTTGTTTCATGTCATTATGATTGGAAAAGACACTTTGTATGATTTCAGTCTTTTAATACTTATTAAGTCTTGTTTTGTGGCCTAACATATGGTCTATCCTGGAGAATATTCCTTGTGTACTTGAGAAAAACATGGATTATGTTATTGCTGGAAGGAGAGTTCTGTGTATGTCTGTTAGATCCAATTTGTCCACAGTGTTGTTCAGGTATACTCTCTTTTTATTGGTCTTCCATCTAGTTATTCTACCCATTATTGAAAGTGATGTCCTAAAATCTCCTACGATTATTGTTCTCAAGAGGTGTTTTTTTCTTATAGAGGTTGTTTGTGCAGCAAAGTTTCTGAGGCCTTAAATGGTAAAGATTTTTTTTTTAAATTGCACTCTCTTCTTTAAATGACATTCTAGATAAGTGTGCAAAATACTAGCTTTGGAGATTTTCCTCTCCTTCAGTACTAAAATATATATACAACACAGTTGTTCTCTTGCAGAAGTTTCTGAGCTATCTAAAATGAATATTATCTATTCATATGTGAGTGATCTGCTATCTCTCTCTGGAATTTTTTCATTATTTTGATATTCTTAAATTTTACTATAATGGGTCTGATTATAAAAATTATTACAATAATAGCAATCTATGTTAATTAACTGTGTGGGAGTCTATGTAATCTTCATTTTAGCTAGCAATTTTGGAGAGGTTGTTGACTTTGAATTTTATGATGGCAGGGACCATGTCTTTGTGGTTCTTGCTTGTATCATCAGTGCCTAGCAAGGTTTCTAACATATGCTAGGTGTTCTATATAAATATGTGTTGAGTGAATGACTAAATAAATAGACACTAAAGGAACTGCCAACTTTTCTAAGATTTTATAAAATTTATTAATATTTCTTTTGACATTTCTCTCAATAGCTAGAGAAATTTTTTAAAGATTTTTATTATTTCTAAAATTTATTTGAGAGAGAGAGTGAATGGGGGGAGGAGCAGAGGGAGAGGGACAAGCAGACTGACTACATGCTAAGCATGGAGGCTGGCACAAGGCTCAATCTCACAACCCTGAGATTATAACCTGAGCTGAAATTAAGAGTTGGGCGCTCAACTGATTGAACCACCCACATGCTCCAATAGCTAGAGAATTTTTATGGCAGAAAAGAAATAGGCATTTAATAGAATTTAAGATTAAACTGAGTCCATTAAAATGGTCTATGGATTATATAAGATGTAAAAAAAATAGGAAAAGAATCATTCATCATTGGTTCACACATTTATATCTGGAGCCTGAAAGATACTAGTTTCAGTAGAAAATGCAGCAACCCTTTGTACATGTCACTTATCACATTATAGTTGGTCTACAGCCCTTTCTCCCCTATTAAATGGTGACCAGCTTGGAGGGATGACTTGTTTTGAAAAATGTAGATGACAATATTTGCACTATATTCCTTTAGATTAGTAATATTTATCCCTATGTAATAATTAAAATTCTTCTAAGTGGAAAGAAGTGGTAGCTTTCTTTTTTTTCCTTTAAGAATATCCATTTAGGATGTAATGTACACCACGGTGATCATAGTTAATAATACCATATCATATATTTGCAAGGTGCTAAAAGGCTAGATCTTAAAAGCTTTCACTGCAAGAAAAAAATTTTTTATAGCTATGTATGATGACAGATGTTAACCATACTGTGGTGATCATTTCACAATATATACAAATACTGAGTCATTATGTTGTACACCTGAAACTAATAGAATGCTATATGTCAATTATATCTCAATACACAGAGAATATTCATGCATATGAATGAATGCTAAGTTTTTTTAAGAAGTGGAAGAGAAAATGGGGACTTTCTTTGCTTAAATCACCTTTGTTTTGGTTTTAGGCATACTTTATTTAGTCATATAATTTTTTCTAAAAATAAATGACAATGTATGAGCCCAAAATCATATTCTCTGCTTCTAACTGCCATCTAAAATAACAGGAATAATGCCCCACTTTAACAGATATATATATTGTCACAGACTTAGGAACTGATACCATCTTTCTTGAAGAAAAGCAATTAAAAGGTTGATAGAAAAAAAGATCCTGTCGTGATTGTGAATAGGGAAAGAATCAGGACAATTCACAGCTACAAGAGGCATTATTGTGACAACAATGATAAATGCAAGAAGACCTTAAGAAAATGCAATTATTGCAGGCTGTTAGATATTGAGAATGTTTGTAAAAATGAACTATATTAATAACTAACAGTAAGAAAAATAAAGCCCATGTTTTTCTACAGAAATTGAATAAAATCTTGAAATTTGAGAAGGTGCTAACAGTCTTAAAAATACGAATTCTTTGGGTTTTTCATTTCTACTGTGCAAAAGTGGTATGGAATATTTCAACGAATCTGTCAAATAATCTATGCATAAATTGGAGAGAGCAGTTCCTCTGAAAGAGTTGCTTTATATTAACAAAAATAGTATCCAGTTTAAAAATAAACCCATTTAACTTTTACATGCTTTTCATATTTCCCTGTTTCAATTAGTTCCTAGAGTTAATTTTTTGCTAACCAAACACTGTCAATTCCCAGATCATGCCATCTCATTCAAATATATTGATGAATAGAGGGCAATGTGATAAAATACTTATGAAGGAAGCACAATATTATATTTGCTTTCAGAATAAACTCTCATTCAAGTCTACACATTCTGTAATGACTACAGAATTCCCTTTTATCATTGTTTCATGGTTCCTAAGGTGTCACTCCCTTCAGGAACATATTTGAAGAGTAAAACTTTCGCAATCCTCTTTATTAAGTACATAGGCATACTTTTAAAAATGTGATTTTTAACATTTTAAACCACATATATAGATTCTCTTTTGAAACAGTTGCCTTGTTTAAAGAATTTAAGCAATGAAATCCAGGTAAAGTCAAAAACAATGAAGTGATGTTGTCTAAAATAACTTAGGGAAAAGTTATCTTTTACAGAAGTCACATTGAATTTTAGACTTGAAATGGACCCTACAGATCATATAATCGGAAAACATTTTTCACCCTAGGGTAAAGATTGGAAACATTTTTCAGCCTACAATTTTTAATGTAAGCCAGATATTTAAAATTTCTATCTTGCTTAGTGAAAGTAAATCTACATTTTTTGCATTATCTAGATGTTATTCAAATATAATTCCCATTACTTTAATTAGAATCTTTTGGGGAAAAATATTCTATTATGAATATGTAATGAATGGATTTTAGAGTTTACTTAATTCCTTGGAAAAATACATCTTCATTAGTATTTTTCTAGATGGGCAAAAAGTTTTCTATGGTACTTCTATCAGCTAATCTTCTACACTGCCACACTTTCAGGTAAATGAGTGAAGGGAGATAGTCCAAATATTAATGAGATCTCTTATTAATATATAATGTTCTTGTCTCTTGTAACTTATTTGATTTTAAGTCTACTTTGTCAGATATTAGCATCACCCTTCCTTCCCCAACCTTTTTAGTGTTTGCATAGAATATCTTTTTCTACCCTTTCACTTTTAACCTGCTTCTTTGAATAAATATCACCAGTCTCTTGCAGACAGCATATGGTTGGTTCAAGTGTTTTTCTCCATTCTACCAACCTCTGTCTTTTAATTGGAGTTTAATTCATTTACATTTAAAATAATTATTGATAAGAGGGACTTATTCTGCCATTGTGCTGTTTATTTTCTATATGCCAATAGCTTTTTTTCCCTCATTTCCTGCATTACTGTTTTCTTTTGTGTTTAAATGATTTTTTTTTGTAGTGAAGTGTTTAAATTCCTTTTTCATATCCTTTTGTTTATACTCTACAGCTACTTTCTTTGGTGGTTACTATGGGTATTTAACATCCTTAAGTTATAACACATTAATTTGAATTTATACCAGCTTAATTTCAATAATATAAAAAACTGCTCCTTTATAGCTCTGTCCACACTCCTTTTATTTTTTGATGTCACAAAATTACACATTTATACATTGTGGGCCCACACACATAAATAATTCTTTTAAATGAATTAGTCTCCTAAATTATGTAGAAAATACAACTTGGACTTAGAAACAAAGGTTACAGTAATACTAGCTTTTATAACTAATGATTTTTTTTGTTAAATGTATTCGTTTCCTCAATCATGTTGAAAACAAACAAAACATAGTTATAAATCATTGTTACAATAATACTAGCTTTTATAATTTCTCCTGTATAACCTTTATTGATATCTTTATTTTGCCATAAACCTTTGAGTTACTCTCCTATGTTCTTTCATTTCATCTTGCAAGATTCCATTAAGCATTTATAGCAGGGCAGGTCTCCTTCACTTTTGAAGGACAAATTTGGCAGTTTTTGTTGACGGTTTTTTGTTTTTTTTCTTTTTGCACTTTGAATATATGGGCTCAGTGTCTCCTGGCTTCCAAACTCTCTGATGAGAAATCTGCTAATAATCTTCAGGATCCCTTGTATGTGATGATTTCTCTCTTGTTGCTTTCAAGAGTCTCTCTTTACCTTTGGCTTTTGAAAGTTTGATTATGATGTGCCTTAGTGTGGGTCTCTTTGAGTTCACCTTCTTAGAGTTCACTGAGCTTCTTGGATGTTTGTATTCCTTTTTCATCAAATTTGGGACATTTTCAACCATAAGTTCTTCAAATATTGTTTCTGCCCTTTTTCTCTCTCACTCTTCTCCTTCTGGACTCCCATCATGTGCATACTGGTCCGCTTTATCGTGTCTCCAGGCCCCTCAAGCTCTGCTCAATTTTCTTCAGTCTTTTTTTCTTTCTGTTCCTCAGCCTCAATAACTTCCATTCTCCTCTTTACAAGTTCACTTATTCTTCTGCCTGCCCAAATTTGCTTTTGAATTCTTCTGGTAAGTTTTTGATTTTAGTTATTGTGTATGCTCCAGCATTTCGTTTTGCATTTTCTTTCTAGGTTTTCTATCTCTTTAATTTCCATTTTGTTTCCACATCATTTTCTTGACTTTTTCCATATCTTCCTATAGGTCTTTCAGATTTTTAAAGACAGTTTTTAAAAAGTCTTTATCTAGCACGCCTGGGCCAAATAATAATAATAAAAAAATTAAAAAAAAAGTCTTTATCTAGTATATCTGCCATTTTTTTTTCAGGTACAGTTACTGCAGATTTATTTTTTCTTTTGAGTGGGTCAAACTTTCCTGTTTCTTTGTATGTCTTGTGATCTTTTTGGTTGGATATTGGACATTTGAATTTAATAATGTAGTAACTCTAAAGATATCAGAATCTTACCTTCACCAGGATTTGCTGTTTTTGTTATTGTTTTTGTTTTTATTTGTTGTAGGCTGTCTCTGTGCCTAGGATCAACTTGAGGTGTAAATGTAATGTTTCCTTAGGTCTCTTCTGAACCTTTCTCTGGGCATGTGTGGTCACTTTCTAATTTTCCCCATATATGCAGTTTTTTTGTTGTTGTTGTTGTTTGTTTGTTTGTTTGTTTGTTTTTCAAATGTCCTACTCTTTAATGTCTGGCTCTCAAAAGAAAAAAAGGCAAAAAATGTAGAAGGGGAAAAAGGGTGGCTGGCCCTTTAAACACCCAGGCTATAGCTTCAGCCAGAGAGGGAGGGGCTTGCAACAATGGGGGTAGGTGCAGCAAGGGCTGCTTTCTTTTTGTGTTTCTGTGATTGGAAGCAGTAATCAGCAATCAGAACACAAATTCTTTTTGTCCACTCTATAGTTCCCACAGCTTTGTGCAAGCTGCTTGAGGAACACATGGACAACCACCAATTAGTGGCTGGGGGTTGTGGATGGGTTGCTGCTACTGTGCTATGATCTGAAATTAACCAAAATTAACCACAATTCACTGTCCCAAGTCTTCCCCTAGAAGATGCAAGCCTTCAACAAACTCTGGAGTTCCAAAACAGTTACATTAGACAGAGTCTACCTGTTCAATTATTGCCTAGGTGGGGAGAAAGATTCCTGGTGCTTCCTGCTCCACCATTTACTCAGAACCTTTTCCTAAATAATAGCAATTTTGACTCTTCCTTTCTAATATCTATAATTTATATCTAGTTTTATTATTGAAATGGCTAGGATCAAAGTTGAACAGATGTGATAAGAGATATCTTTGTGTTCATGATTTTAAAAGGAGTGTGTACCATTTTGCCATTTAGTGTTTCCTACAGGTTTGGAATCAACACCTTTATTAAGTTAAGGAAGTTTACTTCTATTGCTATATTGCAATATTAATATTTGGTTGATTATTATAAAATGATTTTTTTATCTCTTGAGATTATCTTAGAATCTTTCTCCTTTAATCTGTTGATCAATTACACTACTAGATTTTCCAATTTGAAACTATACTTGAATTCCTGAGATAAACTTAACTTGGTCATGATGCATTATTATTAATGTTATAGTTGTTATTCAAAGTTAGATTTGATTCACTAGTATTTCATTTAGAATTTTTGCATCAGTCATCATAACTGCAGTGGGCTTGTAATTTTCAATTGTCATACTGTCCTTATTAGATTTTGCTGTCAAGATTTCACTAAGTTGATAAAATAAGATGGGGAGTTTTTCTTCTATTCTCTGGAAGAGTTTATATAATACTGAATGTATCTATTCCCTTGAATATTTGGCAGAATTTGCCTATCTAGCCATGTGAATCTGGTCTTTCCTTGGAGGGACATTTTCAAGTACTGACTCAGGTTATTTCTTAACAGTTATAGTTTCATTCGGGGCCTCTTCCTTTTTGACATATTTTTAAGGAAATATGCATTCAAAATTTTGGCATGAAATTGTTTAGAGTATACTCCCATATTTTTCTAATCTTTGAATTGGCTTTACTTTTGCCTCATTTTTCATTCCTAATATTTATTTGTATTTTTTCTTCTTTTTCCTGATGCATTTTACCAGTGGTTTGCCTACTTTATTTTTCTTTTCAGAGTTAACTTTTCACTTTGTTTATTACTGTTATTGTATTTTTTTATTACTCTTTCATTGACTTCTGTTCATTATTTTTAATCCATTTTCTTTAGGACTAGTTGTTTTTTTGTAAGTTACATTGGAAATATAGATCATTTAGCCTTTCTTCTTTTTCAATATAAGCATTTTTTTACTCTCTAAGTACTAATTTCTTAATAACTTTGATGTGCAGTATTTCTATTATTATTCCGTTCTAATGGATGTTCAAACAGCAGAACCATGAGATGAAATTAGAATAGAAGTTCATTTTTTTGCTGCATTGCTCATTCAAACCCACTTTGAGGGCTAGTTTTTCTCTATACCCTTGAAAGGAAATTAGGAAAAATCACGAGTCTTCTTGGTCTTTCTCAATAAAAAATCCTGTGGTCACTTCAAGCGAATAGACAAATAAGCAGAAAGTCTCAGTTTAGCAGTTAAGTCAACTGTGATATTAAAATTAAGATTTCTACACTCATTCAAACTTAAAGTTCTTCCTCTACCAGAGTTCATATCTGCTACAGGTGAGTTGTGTGCAGTGAAAAAGGTAGGAATGACTGCTTCTTTTATAAGAACTATGTCTCTGCCTTCCTCCCCTACTTACTAGGCTGCTTCTGACTTTTCCAGGATTAATCTTGGGAAAAGGAGATAAAGTAAGGAAAAGGAAAGGTCTTACTTAACTGTAATGAAGTTGCATAGGCTCTCCTTAAACATCTTTCTCTCACAGGGTGCTTTCCTGTGGTCTTCAATCAGTACTTTACCCCTAGGCATTCAGCTATCCAGGTTCCTGATTAGGGTCATCTTGAAAAGGCTGCTGGCTTCCTCTCACCTAAGACCCACATCTGCTCCAGGGAAATGTGCATCCTTTTGTCATCCTTTGTAAGGTGGCCCCCAATGCATCAACTTTTCTTACTCAACTTCAGAGCAGTTAGCCAGCCACAGTACTTGTCTTCAGATTTCTAAGGTTTGAGGCAAATGGCCCATGATGTCCCACAAATTCCAGGGGATGCATATTAAACTTTCCAAGTGATCCCTCTAAAGCCTCTTGCTTGTCTTGAAGTGTAGGACTTAGCACTACAATAGCCTCATCAGTCTCTTCTTCAAATCTCCCATTCCCATTCTTCTAATCCCTCTCATCCAACCCTTTTATATCCTTAATGTAGATGAGGAGTTAGGATCATAAAATCTATGTTGGTGACTTCCTTTGGAAATATTATATGGAAGACTATCTTACATTAAAACATGAAGTTTGTCATTTTAGGACTGCAAGTTGAAAGAGCCTAAAAACATGCTTTTAACTCTGCTTCACAATTATTTTCTAATTTCCACCATGATTACTTAAAACTCTGACTCCTAAGTTATTTAGAAGTGTTTCTACATTTCCAAATATATAATCTTTTAAAAATAATTATAAAATGTTGACTTCTAACATAATTCATGGGATCAGAGAACATCATCTGTATGAAACAGATTGCTGGAAAGCTGTTGACAATTGCTTTATGACACTGTTCATGGTCAATTTTTTTTAATGTTCCCTATGTACTTGTGAAGATGTTTATTCTCTAACAATAGAATGGAGTAGTCTACATATGTCTACTAGATCGAAACTGCTAATTGGGTGGCTCAATTCCACTTTTGTTCTTAGTCTTATAATTAATGTGAAAAACATTAAAAATTCCTACCATTCCTTGAAATTCTGACAACATTCACATATATATTTGGGACTGTTTTTTTAAGATTTTATTTATTTATTTATCTATTTATTTATTTGTTTGTTTGTTTGTTTGTTTGTTTGTTTGTCAGAGAGAGTGAGAGAAAGAATGAGCACAAGCAGGGGGAGTGGCAGGCAGAGGGAGAAGCAGGCTCCTCACTGAGCAAGGAGCCCAGTGCAGGACTTGATCTCAGGACCCTGGGATCATGACCTGAGCTGAAGGCATATGCTTAACCGACTGAGCCACCAAGGTGCCCAATTTTGGGACTGTTAATAGTGATGATAAATAGAAAACTTTTTACCTCCCTGGCAACCTAAGACTTTTATTTATGTGGTTAATTTCTTTACACTTACTGCATTTTACATTAAAGCTTGTTTTGTCTGATGTTAATATTCTTAGCATTTTTATTAAGAACTTACGCATTCCTTTAATATTCCATTTACATATACTCTGACAATGTGAATACTCTGCTTAGTAAAAGTTATCTCTACTCTTCTCTTTTCCAACAGAAATATCTCAAATACCTTAAAGTCTTCCACTATTATCACATTTTTAAGTCACTTCTGTCCAGTGTTTTAATTTTCCTTTATTTTTTACATACTCAAATTACATCATCGTTGTTATAGTTTTATAGGTCAATGGTTATTTTTTCCATTTTGTAAAGCTTAATCATTCTTACATTTTGGGTTTTTTTTTACTTCAAAATCCTTAAAAAGGTCTTGTGAGAGTCCATTGGTGTTATGCTTTTAGTTTTGTCTGAAAATATTCTTATTTTGCTCTTAGTTCAGCTAATTATAAAATTTTAGGTTAATAGTTATTTTCTTTGCACTTGGAAGTTACTATGCCATTGTCTTCTGACTTTCTTGTTACTATTAACCGTCATCGGTTAAGTTTTTTTTTTAATTTAATTTTAATTTAATTTTATTATTTGCCCCAGGGGTACAGGTCTGTGAATCATCAGGCTTACACCTTTCACAGCATTCACCAAAGCTCATCAGTTAAGTTTTATCGGTTAAATTCTCATTCTATTCTATATAGGTAAATCTGTCTTAGAAAATGGCTGCTTTCAAGACTCTTTGTTGCTTCTGTATTTTTACTTTAATGTGTCTAAATACCGATATATATTATGTATTACTATTATTTATTATTTTTAATTATTTTATTATTATTTTGTATTATACTCAATTCACTATGATTCCTGAATCTGAGATTTCAGGTATCATTTCTTTCAACATTTTTTTCCCCTCAGTGTCTCTATTCATTACTCCTGGAAATTCAATTCTACCCTCGATTTTTCTTTTTCTTTTTTTTGTTTTTAAAGATTTTATTTATTTATTTCACAGAGGGAGAGAGATCACAAGTAGGCTGAGAGGCAGGCAGAGAGAGAGAGGAAGAAGCAGGCTCCCCACTGAGCAGAGAGCCGGATGTGGGCCTTGATCCCAGGACCCTGAGATAATGACCTGAGCTGAAGGCAGAGGCTTTAACCCACTGAGCCACCCAGGCGCCCATACCCTCGATTTTTCTTAAACTTTCTTTTGTATTTTACATCCACTTGACTTTCTGCTCTCATTTGGAGTCATTTCTTTAGATCTGTCAGTTCAAGAATTCTCTATTAGGGTGTGTTTAATCTGCTGTTTAATTTACCATAGAGTTTTTAATTTCAATAATTAAGATTTTCATTTCCAGAAGTTCTGGTTCTTTTAACAAATCTATTTACTGTTTTCTGACAGCGTCTTTTTTTTTCTTTCTCATATTTTCAGTTCCATTTTCAAAAAATATCAGTAAATATTTTAACCATACACAAACACTTTTATCTAATACTTCTGTTAACTGAAATCACTGAGTCTATTTCTGTTGCATGTTTTGTTTTTTTTTTTCCCCTGCTGGCTTTTGTTCATGGTGGCTTGTTTTAAGCAATCTTTTTTTTCTTTTTATAGTTTGGAAATTATGAATTGTTTGGGATTTATCTCTGGACACTTTGGGGAATCTTTGTTTTAATGTGTTTTCCTTGAGAAAAGATGAGCTTGCTTCCCTCTTCCAACCTGGATGCAATTAATCTGACACTACATTATGTTATTATCTTGGCTTGGGGTTTCCTAGATCATACAGGTTATGTGAATTCAAATCCTAAGTCTTTTTGAGGATATGGTAGTGGTTTCAAAATGTCAAAGGAAATTGACACACATACATACATACATGCACAACCCTGTCCAAAGAGCCCATGCCATGACAGACAAGTCTCTCTTCTTCATCCTCCCCCTTTTCTGCTTTCCAGATTTTTAGCTACCCAGTAATTTCACTGAGGTTGTTGCCTTTCAGGATTTCTGATTTCAGAAGAGGGTCTCAGGTCCAATTTGTGACCTTGTAAGAGCTTAAGACCATGTCTTCTGTCCCCGTAAGACAGATAAAACTCAGACCTTTCTGTAACTCAGATGGGCAAACGCCTCTAGTACAGTAGTGGAAGGTGAATAAGCTGTTTTTCAGTTTTCTCCTTATTCTTGGCCTATGAGTATTTTAACTTTTTTTTTTTTGCTTAGCAATGCATTTTGGATATTTTTATAATAGTATTTCAACCTGCAGGTCTTGGTGTTTTATTGCAGGATTTTTAGGCTTATTACATGAGATGGAATATTACAAGAAACAGAATCATAAGTTTTAATTTTTGAAATTTAAAAATATCCTTCTATGAAATAATATTTTTATATACTAATCATATTGGAATGAGAAATCATATTCTAATCCTGATTTTGTTATTTGCTATTTGTGACCTTGGGAAAATTAGCTAACATTTCTCAAACTATCTTAATTATCTTTAAGTTAGAGCATTGGATTGAGGACCTCTGAGATTTCTTCAAGTTTTAATGTTCAGTGAGTCTGTGAAGTAAAAATGGCATTGGTGAAGGTTCAAGATGTAATAATCATCACAGTCCTAGCAGTAACCTGCCATTCACTATGTATCTTTCACTACACTTGGCTCAAGCTTTAAATTGTCCTTTTGTTGACCCAGGTTTTTGGTTTCGTTTTTTAATTGTAGTAAACACACACACACACACACACACGCACACACAATTTACCTTCTTAATCATTTTTAAGTGTACAGTTCAGAAATGTTAAGTATATTCATACTGTTGAATAATGTTGCCTTTTAAACTCGATAGATTACTTATTGGTAAAGGACACATCTATTTCTACCATGTCTACCTTGCTCTTACTCATCTGTTCTTCCTTTCTTTCCCTTGACACAGTGGCTGGAACATTTTATCAAGGGAGAAATGCTACAACCTTAAATCATCTAACTAAGAAATTTCCAAAGTTTTCATATTGCTATGATCTGAATGTTTGTGTCCCCCCAAAATTAATATGCCGAGATCCTAGTGTCCAAAGTGATGACATACACACATGTGGAGCCCTCATGAATAGAATTAGTGCTCTTAAAGACATACCACAGAGTTCTCTACCCCCTTCCACTGTATGAGGACACATCAAGAAGGTGCCAGCTATGAATCAGGAAGAGGGGTCTCACCAGGACACAACCATGCTGATGCCTTGATCTTCAATTTCCCAGCCTCCAGAACTGTGAGAAAGATTTCTCTTGCTTGTAAGCTACCCAGTCTGTGGTATTATTAGAGCTGCCCAAATGAACTGAAATACATACCTATTTTTTTTTTCTTGAGCTTTCCTGCTGAATTAACACACAATTTTAGAGGTCTATAAACCACATATAGACATATTGATTTTTGCAGTGCATGCACAAAAAAATTTCTTCGATAAAATATTAGAATTTTTCTCATCTCTTTGATATTCAAGTAACAGTCTTTTGAAATGTCTATGCTATCATCCTCCATTTTTGTCTTTTTGTAGTTTTAATAAGTTTAATTTTGCTAGCTTCTCCTTTGCCAATGGTTTTGCACCACTGCACCATGTTCTAGTTATCCAAGATCATTTGTATTGACTTCAGGAATTCCCAAATATTTTGCAAGACTTTCAATTTCACATTGCAGTGATTAGCATTACAGTATTAGATGTGTACAACATCAGCACCTAGACAAGGATGTCCTTGCAATAGCCTTAGACAAAAGCTACTGTTAAATGGGAGGAGTGTTTATAGATATCTAATTTTGTGAGGCATCTAATTCAGTAAAACATATTTTTATGTCATGATTTTTTCTGCTTCACTATGCATCATAAACATGGATGTGAGGTTAATTAATATCCAGAAATTGAGGCCCCCTCCTCCTCTGTTAGTCACAAGAGTATTCCTTCAACCAGATGACCCCTTTCATTTAAATAAAAATTTACTTCTGGTTTTATCACTTCTACTTAGATGTCAGCCTTTAAAGATCAAGGTCTTGGGGTGCCTGGGTGGCTCAGTCAGTTTAGTGTCTGCTTTAGGCCCAGATCATGATCCCAGGGTCCTGGGATCAAGCCTGTGTCAGGCTCCCTGCTAAGTGGGGAGCCTGCTTTTTCCTTTCCCTCTGTCCCCTACCTCATGCTCACTGTGTCTCTTAAAAAAAAAAAAGGTGGGGGGGGGGCACCTGGGTGGCTCAGTGGGTTAAAACCTCCGCCTTTGGCTCAAGTCATGATCTCAGGGTCCTGGGATCGAGCCCCACGTCGGGCTCCCTGTTTAGTGTGGAGCCTGCTTCCTCCTCTCTCTCTCTGCCTGCCTCTCTGCCTACTTGTAATCTATGTCAAATAAATAAATATAATCTTTAAAAAAATCTTAAAAAAAAATCAAGGTCTTAAATTAGTAAGTCTCTGGAAAAAAAAGACAGAATTACACAACTAGTTATTTTAGTGGAAGAAAACAAACCTTTCTGGTAGTCGTAAAAAGAAAAAAAGTAAGCTCGGTTGAAATTTCCAACTGCCACTCGTTCTGGAGACAATGTGAAAGGGTTTAAGTAAAATAAATATATTTCATCAATTCCAAGAAGCAGATTTTTTTCCCTACTTCTAAAAATTTCCTGTATCAGGATGCATGTTAAAAATCGGAAGTTATAATTTATATAATGAGTTTTTTCTTTTTTTTAGTTATACATAAATAATATGCCTTACAATCCATGATGTTTTAAGTTAGAATGTAGTCTAAAATTCTAATCTAAGTAATAATGTACTACCAACGATTAGCCAAAATATTCAAATGAAGCAATGGTTATGTAGAATGCAGCTTTCACGTGGATGCATTCCACTGATAACAGCAATAATAGCAATCCACATATTCCTTCCTACGACCAGGTACTGTTTTAGATGTTTTACTTAACCTATTTAATTCTTACAACGACATTTTTTTATGTAGGTTACTGTTACTTGCCTCTGTTGTCATGGGTGAGGACACTGAAGTAATGAGGTTAAATGACATAACCTCTCAACCACGTGTGAGGACCAACATCTCACACATACTGAAATAGATCTTTTTCTCAGATACAAAGTTTGTACCTGCTGGTAAACAGAAACAAGTGCTATTCTAGATGAAGCATTTTATGAAAACATATTGCTAATTGTTAGTTATCTCTCAAAGAAAAGATACCTATTGGCAGCAAACAGCATCGTTTTCCTCATTTAGACCCTTCGGTGGGTAGAATAATGAGCCCCTAAAAATGTTCACATCCTAATCTTTGGAACCCATGAATATATTACTCTATCTGGCAAAGGGCTTTGCTGATGTAATTTGAGGGTGCTGACCTTCCAATGGGAAGATTATCCTGGATTATTCAAGTAGACCCAATCTGATATGATCAAAGAATCTTACCTAACTGCAATCCAAGAAAGATGTGACTATGGAAGGCTCAGAGAGAGGCAACTCTGGCTTTGAAGACAGAAGGAAGGTGCCCATGAGCCAAGGAATATGTAGAAAGGCAAGGAAACGGATTCTGCTGGAGAGCCTTCAGAAAAGAATGTAGCCCAGCGGATTCCTGGATTTTAGCCTAATGAGACCCAAGTGAGAATTCTGACTTACAGAACTGTGCGATAATAAATTTGTGTTATCCCTAACATTTTTGTGCTGTTCTAAGCCACTAAAATTTGTGGTAATTTGTTCCAGCAGCAATAAGAAACCACTACAGGCCCATTCAAACAATCTAGTTCATTGAAATATCCCACAGTGTATGAAAACATTTTAACATGTGCAGACACCATTTTTGGATGAATCAACGTATAAGGTCTGGCAAAGTACTAGATAAGTAAGTATCTACTAACTTGTGGGTAGTGTGTTGTTCTGTCCCATAATGTCATACAAGCCACTGTTACTGTAGATGGTACACGGAAAAACACTTCGAATTTTCATAGTACTTTACCTTTACCTTCTATTTATGGCATGTTTTGCTGGTTTGCACTCACGGGAGTTACTTTTGACTCTATTTCAGTGTGTGACCACCTAGTTTCCTCGGCCGCCCCTGAGTGTCGTGAAGTGTGGATTCCGGGGGGGTGTGCCACCTCGCTGAGACAGCGCTCCGGGAGGGAGTCACTCGCCTCGAGTTCAGGCAGGCGCTACACGAGGAACACGAGGAAGTACCAAATATAAAACGTGATGGCCGACACGGTCTCCAGCTATAGGTTAGCCCTTAAAAGACAGGCGCAGGTGCGAGCCCACGAGTATCCTCGGGCCTCGCCGCCGCCGTCCGCAAAATCCGCGCCAGCCAAGCCGGCGATACCAAACTTCGCGATACTTGCAACTGTCGCGGACCTTTGTGTAACCGGCTTCCCGGGGCAAAGATGGCAGGAGGACTGCTCCGCCCATGCGGGCCAAGATATTGTTATCGCGAGATCGCAATGACAGTTCAGGAACCCGATCTCGCGGGATTTTCCGAGCCGGGGCCGAAAGTTGTAGGGGAAGGTAGTGGTAGGGTCGACACTGAAAGGGACCTAAGGGGTCCACTAGCCGGCTCGCTTCCTCCCCTGGCGGATCTCGGGATGACTGGCTGAGCGCCCCCTTGCCAGCCTCCACAGCGCTCTCCAGCTCTGCCGCTGTCTGGGACGCCGCCTCCCTTCTCTCTGGACCCTCTCGGGCTCCACCTGGGTTCCCTCTCGGCCGCTGGCGTCGCGCTTCAGGGGGGCGATGTACGAAGGGCTGCAGGAAGTGGCGTGGGCCTCAGTCTTCCCGCCCGCCTCCTCCTCCAGGTCCTCGGCCGCCTGTCGGGTGTCGTACGCAGCCAGACTGCCCGGCCCCTCCCCCTGGCCAGATGGATCCCTCTTCCCCCAAGCCTCGCGTGGAAACCGCCGGCAAAGGTACAAGCTCCGAGCTCGCCTGTCAGCCCAGGCAGCTGTCTTTACTGCGCTGGGTCGGACCCATTCCTGCCAGTTCCCTTGGGGTTGGGGTTTTACCTTGTGGCTCTTCTGAATGACAGCTGGAGTCTGGCACCAGTTCTTTGGGATTCAGTGTTGAGAACCTGGACTCTGGAGTCAGACTGGATCTAGTGCTGGCTCTGACAGTTACTTGCTGAGAAACTTTGGGCAGCTTCCTCATCTGTAAAATTGAGATCATTTCTGAATTCTTGTGATTACAAAATGAGATGGTGGATGCAAAGCACTTATGTGACCCAGCGTCTGGTCCATATTAAGCCCTCAGTAAATGTGTGGCATTTTTATTCTTTATCCTTACATGCCCCAGTTCTTAGCGAGTGGTGGAAGTTTGTTGTTACATAGGTGAATAAAGGTTGAGATATTCAGTTCACATTATTTGATGACACAAAGACCTTCATATATGATGTACTGAATCAGGGCCTTACAGTCAACCTTTATTGGGTCCTCAAGAGAGGGTTTAAGGAGGGTGTGGTTATCTAACACAAGTAAAATGGAGTGCTTCTTGCCCCCAGATCAATAGCTTTTATTATTTAAAGTGATATAATAAAAACTATCGATATTAAATGCTTGTTCTGTGCCCAGCAATATGCTGATTGTTTATCTCCATGCTTTCCTTTGAGTAAGGTATCCATCTCATTAAATAGATGAATTCAGAGCTAAAATTTAGAGAGCTTAGGTAATAAGACTCAACTCTGAAGGCTAGGAATTGATGACACTCTAACTCAGGGATCACAAATATCACTACCCACAGAAACCTGGCAGGTGAAAATAATTAGTGAAGCTGCTGAGTGGAGATTGTAGTGACCGTGGTGCTCAGTTAAAAGGAGCAGAGACTACTCAGTTCCAGGGACTTGTTTATTCCTGTGTGCATGGTACAGTAGGGTAGCTACAAAGTTAGATAGCTTGGTTCAAATCCCATATCTGCCATTTGTAAGCTATGTAACCATGGGCAAGTTGGTTAACCTTTATCTGTTTTCACCATTTGTAAAATGGAACTAACAATATTACTTACATGAAGTCATGAAAGGATGGTGGCAAGGCTTACATGAAGTAAAGCATATACCTGGCACACATAATTCTTCAAATATTAGCTCTATATAAATATTTGTTAGTCCTACAAGTATTTGAGTTTTAAACATTGTTCTAGGTGCCCACATTATAGTAGTGAACAAAGTATGTTCCTGCTCTAGGGAACCAAGTTGAGATACACAATAACAAATACTTTGTATTTTTCTTCGAAAATGGAATTAAGCAGGGTAAAGGAAGAGTGGCAGGGAGTGCTATTTTAGATTCAGTGGTCAGAGAAAACACCTCTGAGAAGATGCCATTGGAGCAGAGACCTGAATGAAGTGAAAGGCTCAGTCATTTGGATGTTTAGGGAGAGTGTTGATGGAAGGAATAGAAAGCTCAGGGGCCCTGAGGTGGGAGCATGCTTGGTATGGTTGACGAGTAGCAAGGAGGCCTGTCTGGAATGAAGGAGGAAAGGAAGTGACATTAAAGAGGACCTGCCATTCAACCCCACAGGAAATCCTCCCAATCTAAGCTATTTGTTCTAGAATTTGATACAGAGAGATTCCAGCCTTTTCTCAAACTTAATTGAGTCTGTTTAGTTCTAGAAATGATTCAAAGTAAGGAACCAAATAGATTTCCAGAAATTGTATGAAGCCCGTAGGGCTTTTGCACATGCTGTGTGCTCAGCGATCCTCTTCTTAGATCATCTTCCCTTTTAAATTATGTGTCTTCAGTACTTCTTTTTCATAGCTCTCTGTTCTTATCTTCTAAAGCACTATTACAGTTTCGTGTTTGTGAACTTTTTAGTATCTGTCTCCGTCCCCTAGATGTTTAGGATCTGTGAGATAAAGGATGCATGTTTGTTAATAAATTCAGCACATTTATTGAGTGCCTACTGAGTGCTGATGCTGGGGATAAAACTTGAAAAATACAGACATTTTCCTGGAAAGGGAATTACTCTCTAGTGGTAAAGACAGATAAGAACAAGTAAACATAGTCATTAAACATTGTGATATGAGTTATGGAAGCAATCAAATACGGAGATACAGAATAAAAGGGAACCCTACTTTAAATAAGGTGAGGAGATGACATAAAAACAGCTAAGAGAAGACTTGCTTAGCATGTTTGAGTACAGGGAAGAATTGAGATTGAGTTGGAGAGGTAAGTATTGGCAGATCATACTGGGACTTAATAGGCCATAGTAAGGAGTTTGTACTTTATTATTTTATTTTTTTTTAGATTTTATTTATTTATTTGAGAGAGAGATAGTGAGATAGAGCATGAACAGGGAGAGGGGCAGAGGCAGAGGGAGAAGCAGACTTCCCATTGAGCAGGGAGCCTGATGTGGGGCTCGATCCCAGAACCCTGAGATCATGCCCCTGAGCCGAAGGCAGATGCTTAACCAACTGAGCCACCCAGGTGCCCATGTACTTTATTCTCTATGTAATGATAACTATTGAAAGATTTTAATTAAAGATTTACTAATAATTTTCATTTTTTAAAGCTTTATTTATTTTAAAGAGAGAGCATGCACGCAGGGGGAGGGATAGAGAGAGGGGAAGAGAATCCTCAAGCAGATACCCCACTGAGCATGAAGCCTGACCCAGGGCTGGATCCCAGGACCCAGAGATCATGACCTGAGCCGAAATCAAGAGTTGGATGCTTAACTGACTAAGCCACCCAGGCGCCCCAGTAATTTATATTTTGAAATAGTATTGTTGCTATGTTTAAAATGGATCGTAGGGATGGCATCAGACAAAATGGTTAGGAGTTTACAGCGGTAATTTAGGAGAAAGCCAAAGGTGTTATACAAAGGGTAGAGGAGAGCAAACTATGGGCCAGGGCCAAATTCAGCCTGAGACTTATTGTAGATAAAGTTTTATTGGAACACAGCCATGCCCATTTGTTTATGTGTTCTCTGTCCCTGCATTTGTGTTACAAGGGTAAGAGACAGTATAGCCTGCAAAACTAAAATAATAAATAGCTAAAATCTGACTCTTTACAGAAAAAGTTTGCCAACAGTTGTGTTAGAGAGATGGTAGCGTGATGAAGGGATAACCAGCAGGACTTTCTGATGGATTGGATGTAGGGAGTATTATAAAAAGAGGAGTAAGGGCTGGCTAAATGTTTTCTATCATGAAAAATTGGCTAGATGATGATGCCATTTAATGACATTAGAAGACTAGTTCTGAGCAAGGTTTAATCATTATCATTTTTGACATTTTTTTTCATTTTATGCCTATTATGTGGCGTAGTATTTGGTAGGTAATTGTTAAAACATATATGTTGGATAATAAGCACATTAATGACTTATGTGTTTAAAAATTGGAAGGCATTTTCTGGATGGGCAAACAAATCATGCGAAACAGAAATAATGTGTTAAGAATTGCTGAAAGGGTTAATTCAGGTCCTAAGGCTCAAATGGGCCCACTGGTCTGTTATCCCTTTATAGTGGATCAAGGTTTTAGTTTCATGTTAAAACTATGTCTTTTAGAATTGTGAAACAGTTCTCAAACAGTTTGGATCCAAAGATCAGAATAGGAGAACAGATTTTTTCTTGGTGTAGTTCTAACTGTTATGCAAAATAACCTTACCAAAATTAGTGGGAATGATGGTTTTACTTTTGAGGAACTACTGATGAGGAATAGCATAATGAGTTATTTGTGCTTAAGAGTGGGTACTAGTCATATTATAATCACAAATGTTACAAAAACCTAATGAGAAATCATCAGAAAGATCCTAAGAATCTACCAATGGTCACCTGATCTCAATAAGAAATATGTGAGAAAAATAATTCCTAGTATTCTTACATTTGTAGCCATACAACTCCTCTGTAATTCTTGCTAGAAGAAATTCCATTTAGAAGATTATTTTTACTTAATTTCCTCTGTTTGGTATCTTTTAATTATACTAGTTTTATGCTCTGAAGACACTCCCTTCCGTATTCATAGTGCTATATTTTCTGAATAGAAAATAGAATAGACGGGGCTCCCATGTGAATCAATGGGTTAAGCTTCTGCCTTTAGCTTGGGTCATGATCAGCAGGATCCTGGGATTGAGCCCCGCATCCGGTTCCCCGTTCAGTGGGGCACCTGCTTCTCCCTCTCCCTCTGCTGCTCCCCTGCTTGTGCTCTCTTGCTCGCTCTCTGTCAAATAAATAAATAAAATATTAAAAAAAGAAAATAGAAGGCTATACAATTAAGCACGGAATAAATACATATAGAAAAAGGGGTCAGACTTCAAAGAATAATAGAATCTTAGCAGAAAGAGATCTTAGAATTCATCTCTTTTAAAAGAACTGCAACCCTTTAAAAACCAGAAGGGAAAAAAGCTGTGACAGCTGGCACACATTACTCTGTGGTTGAATTAGAGTTTCCCTTGGTTAGTTGTATACAAATTCAAGGAACAGTTTAGAAGCAGCAATACTAAAAAAAAATTTTTTTAAATACAAAAAAAATTTTTTTTAAAGTATCAGCAATATTGACAAGAAGGAACAGCTGTCTCCAGAGAAAGGAGATGGGAAAAAGTAGAGAGGAAAATCATAGAAGCATTGCTGTCTGGAGGATTTTAGCTTATTCATTATCAAGTCCCATTTACTCTACCATATCATGAATAATATACATAATGTTCATGAATCATCATGACTATCTAAATCAGTGGTTCTCAACCCTGGCTGTGAATCAGAATGGCCCTTTGAATTCAACAATATCCACCAAACAAAGTAATAAAACCAGATGCACATGGCCCGTAGCCACTGAACTACAATCAACAGAGAGGTAGTGTCCAAGCATGAATGAGGAGATTATGGCACACAGCCAGGGTGAGAGCCACTGGAAGTAAATTATATATCCTTTATTCTGCTTATTATAGGAGAACATCTGACAATATGTTTTAGGGGAATATATGTGTATAATTTATCTTGTTTCAGTAATTTGGAAAGGGTATTCGTGTGAGGTACATTTTTTTTTTCTCATAGCAGTGGATAAATGGGAGTTACTTTATAAGTTAGATTTGGAAATTTTATCATCTTCTTTGTTATTACAGACATATGGCATCCAGGAGAAAGATGTCTTGCCCCTTCTCCAGATAATGGGACACTTTGCGAAGCAAGCATAAAATCTATCACAGTAGATGAAAATGGGAAGTCATTTGCAATCATCTTATATTCAGATTTTCAAGAAAGAAAAGTACCTCTTAAAAGACTTCAAGAAGTAAAATCTGTTAAAGATTGCTCCAGGAATTTTATATTTGATGATGAAGATTTGGAAAAACCTTATTTCCCAGACCGAAAATTTCCATCATCTGCTGTTGATTTTCCATTATCTGAAGATGGAGACTCTATCCCTTATACCATTAACAGGTATTTGAGAGACTACCAAAGGGAAGGAGCCCAGTTTCTCTATGCACACTTCATCCAAGGAAAAGGATGTATTCTTGGTGATGACATGGGACTTGGAAAAACAGTACAGGTATTTCTTTTAATTACTTTACAATTAAAATTCATTAAAGTTATTTTATTATGTACATGAATGGATACCATGTACAAATCTCTATTTATACTCCCAACTCTTAGTAGCTAGTGTGTGTGTGTGTGTGTGTGTGTGTGTGTGTGTGTTTGTTTGTGTGTGTGTGTTTCTCACCCACTGGACAGGAAAGTCCTCAAAATTAGGATAAAATAAAAATATTTTATCCTCAGTACTTAGTATCTGCGAAATATGTTATTCAGAATAACGTTCTGGTATAACTTGGATTGATTTTACCTTTGGTAATACTAGTACTAAGATATCAGTTTTATTTAAAGTAGTTTAACTTTCTTAGCAGTACTGTGTGGAAGGAAAGTATTCTGCCATTTGTTAAGCTATATAGTATAGTTAAATTGATTTCTTGCTGGCCTTTTGTGTATATTGTTTAGAGTTTATTATATCAGAAGTTTCTTAATCTGGGATCCCTGGACCACTAGGAATTCTACTGGTTTCTATTCCAGGTATAGTAATATATTCATGGGTTCCAAGGATTAAGATGTGAACATCTTTAGGGGCTCATTATTCTACCCATCAAAGGGTCTAAATGAGGAAAACAATGTCTGTTTGCCGCCAATAGGTATCTATTCTTTGAGAGATAACTAACAATTAGCAATATGTTTTCATAAAATGCTTCATCTAGAAATTCCAGAGGTTTCCTATTTCCCTAAAATGTGTGCCAGAATTTGTACATGTATATGCTTTTCTTCAGAGGAAGTATTAATTATCTATTGCTGTATAGCAAATTACTCCAAAATTAAGCAGCTTACAACAGTGTGCATTTATCATATTACAGTTTCTATAGGTCAGGAATCCAGGTACAGATTCTCTCCATCTCCTTCTCTCTCTGCCCCTCCCCCTACTCACATGTGAGGGTGCTCTTGCTTTCTCTTACTCTTTCAAATAAATAAATAAAATATTAAAAAATAGTCTAGAAATGCAGTTATGTGTAAAGCTCTGATGTAAAAAGCTAAAGTAAAACTAAATCCTTCAATAATCATAGTCTATCACCATTAGCTATACTGTTTGTCCCTTTAAGCCAAGGCAATGCACATAGTTCTAGGCTTGTACAGTGAAGGTCCTAAATAATTGTTTATGGAATAAACAAATTTACTTTCTCAGGAGAATAGGTGGCAAGAATAAAGAAAGGAGCTTTTAGGAAACTATCATCTGTGACCAAGGTATACAGATGACTACTAGAGGAAAATAAATAACTATCTGTAACTATAAATAACTAATATGACTGTCTTTACATAACAGTTTTATTGTTTTTGCCCATGCTAGAATGTCTTTTCCCACACTTCTTTGACCAGCCAATGCCTGCTAATCTGCAAAATCAGAAACATGAGTGTGCTACAAAAAAGTGACCTTTTTGGGAACTAGTTGGGAATCTCCTCCCATCAAAACTACTAAATACAATTCGAATTCTTATGCATGTTTTAGGCTCAAATTTAGCTTTCATCTCTTTATTTTATGTTGTATTTTTTAAAGTGATTTTACTGCACAGATTTATTTTTTATTTTTTATTTTTTTAAAGGTTTTATTTATTTATTTGACACAGAGAGATCAGATCACAAGTAGGCTGAGAGGCAGGCAGAGAGAGAGAGAGGAGGAAGCAGGCTCCCTGCTGAGCAGAGAGCCCAAAGCGGGCTTCGATTCCAGGACCCTGAGATCATGACCTGAGCCGAAGGCAGAGGCTTTAACCCACTGAGCCACCCAGGTGCCCCTGCACAGTTTTATATTACCTGACACACCGAACTCCGTGGAACACTTTCAATTGTGTTATGAATGTGCTTTGAAAGTCCTGAGGGCTTATCTTCTGAAGATTAGGACATAGTTTCTATACTAGGTTTTTTTTTTTTTTTTAAAGATTTTATTTATTTATTTGACAGAGAGAGATCAGATCACAAGTAGGCAGAGAGGCAGACAGAGAGAGAGGAGGAAGCAGGCTCCCTGCCGAGCAGGGAGCCCGATGTGGGCCTCGATCCCAGGACCCTGAGATCATGACCTGAGCCGAAGGCAGAGGCTTTAACCCACTGAGCCACCCAGGCGCCCTCTATACTAGTTTTGATACTTAGCTGGATTTTTCTGATCCTTAGAGACCTACATCTCTGGTTATTATTCTTATAGCTCAGAGAATAAGTACTACATAATAGGGGGTTTGGGAGATCCATTGAAGGTAGAGCTGCTCTAAATACAGTGACTAAACCAGTTGAAGAAATGTGGATGATAGTTAATGAGTTTAGTAGAATTTCAAAGTACAGTAGAATTAGGTGAAAACGATCTACGAAAATTTACTGTTGGCATTTATTACCGTTGGCATTTACCATTTGGACTGTGGTATAATCTTATTCATTTTTGTCCTTTTTTCTGATAACATGCCTTAAGTTTTCCCCTTCTCACATTCTAACTTGACCATAATGTGAAATTGAGCTTTTCTTTTTAAAAAAGCTTGGTTTACATACCAAATGAGTTTGTTTCCCTCATTTCAAATGTAAAAATGTCAGTTTAATATTTTACATTCTTCAAGGGATGAGGATTTTAAAATGTGCATTTGATCTAGTGACATTGGAAATTACTGGTATCTTGAATAAGAGCTATTTTGCTGGAATTGTTGCTGGGGGCGGAGGAGCACAAGCCAGATGAAGTAGGTGAAGGCATAGACATGGAAGTACGCTTACCTCTTTAAGACACGTGGCTTTGAAAGGAATAAAAGTGACCTAGTAGCTGAAGGAGGGTGGAATTTTGAGGAAGTTTCTTTTTTGTTTGTTTGTATCATTTGGGAATAGGACGAATTTGAGTATTTTTTAAGTGAATTTGATGGATCTATCTGATTGAGAGGGAGCAATTGAATATACAACATATATAAACATATGTATGCATGTATTTTACATATGCCAGTCCATGAATACACAAACATAAATAAATGTGCAAAAATGGAGTCACTACTGTCTTACAAACTGATTTTCCCCAAGATCTTATTATAAAACTTTTCAAACATATAGAAGTATTGGCAGAATTGTACAATGAATACCCATATACCCACCACCTAGATTCTTTTAACATGTCATTATACATGGCTTTATCACTTATCACCATCCATCAAGCCATGTTTTGTTGCAGTTTAAAGTAGCAGACAGTAGTATATCCTATCAAACACTGGAGCACATGTGTCATTAGCTAGTCAGTATTTATTTACAATTCTTTTTTTTTCATTATGGAGTAAAATTTACAATGAAATGCACAAATCTTAAGTACCCACTCATTCAGGCATGAGCTTTGACATCTGTGTAAGCCAAATAAACCCCTTCAAGATACAGAACGTTACCATCACTCCAGAAGAGGTCATTCTGTTTCTTCCTTGTTTTCCCACCACCCCCAAGAGGCAATCACTGTTCTGATTTTTTTATATCATAAATTAGTTTTGCATTTTATATAAATAAGATCATACATGTATACTCTGTGTAAAGATTCTTTCACTTAGCATAATATTTTGAGTCTCATCTACATTATTGATTGCATAAGTAATTTGTTCCTTTTTATTGCTGGTTGTTCCGTTGTGTAGATGCTGCATTTTGTTTATCCTCCAGCTAATGGACACCTAAGCTGTTTCCAGTTTTTAATTGTTATGAATAAAACTATTAAGAATGCTCTTGAATACTCTTTTATGTATTCACTTTTCTTGAGTAAATAATTAGGAATGGAATTACTTAGTCATAAACTAATGTATGCTTAGTTTTATAAGAAATTGTCAAACCTTTTCCAAAGTGTTTGTACTGTTGTGCATTCCTGCCAACAATGTATGAAATTATGGTTGTTCCATGTTCTTACAAAATTTGATTTTTTGACTCTTACTAGTTCTAACAGACTTGTTGGTTGCGTGTGTATATATACATTTGTATGTTGTGTATGTACATTTTTAAAGGTATAATTGATATACAGGAAAGTATATAAATTTACAGTGTACGGTTGATAAGTTTTACATACATATGCACCCAGTAAATGATCACTACAATACCACAATCAAGATAATGAACATATCTATGACCTCAGAAGTTTCCTTGTGTACATTTGTGCCCATGATGTGTTCAATACCAATAATTCATCTATTTTCACTTTTAGTTTTTAATTGGACTAAGAAATTAAAATTGGGAATGAATGCAAAATCCTAGATTTTTATTAAAATTTCCTAATATTTTACAGAATTCTCAAATTCATGGAATTTGACAAATTAAGTTAAAATTAAGATTTTCATCATCTTGGGTAGATGAACAGATTGAATTATGAATTATCATAATTAAGAATATAGTTTTCTTATAATGAAACAATCCATAGGTAAATCAAGAGGAAAGCAATGGATTAGGTTTATATTGCCTCATTTAAATCATCATATAGTATCTAACTGGTATCTTTTCTGCCTTTTCAGTAGCCTTTGAGGACCAGTCAGCCTGTAATTCAAAAGAATATATGTATCTGTGTGTGTGTGTGTGTGTGTGTGTGAGTGTGTGTGATTCTGTCTTTAATTATAAACAGTAAAATGCATGGATCGAAAGTATAGCTATGCATATTCAACTCATATATATGTATATATATAACCACCACTCTAATAAGATATAAAACATTTCCCTCACTGTGTAGTTTCTTCACATCCTGTTCTAGTCAATACCCAGTTGCCTAAACTTTTCATTATTGTCTGATGCTTGAACTCCATCATTTGTGAAATGTTCTTTCCACGTCCTTTAGTCTGAGTTCTGCATCAGCCATTTTGCTTACATCAGTCCCTTGCTGAATTTAATAACCGTTTTCTGCTCATCAGTTTTTTTCTCAGCCATTCTTCCTCAACTCATCTTTCCCACTGGGCCCCACCCCTAAGTCAACTGGATTTCAAACTGCTGGCCGATACAAATAAGCCTTTCATCTAAACTTTTCCAGCACCTAGCACAGAACCTGGCATGTATTAGGTAATGAATATATTTTTATTGAATGGACTAATCAATTTTAAGTTGGATTAGGTAATCATGTGTTATAACTTATACTTACTGATCCCTATATGTTAGGCTCCATGATAGGCATTTTGTTAAGCATACATGTTAATTAGGCATTATTGCCCCCATTTTATTGATGAAAAAAATTGAAATTTATTGATACATTATGTAAATTGCCCAAGGTCACATAGTTAGTATAAAACTGGTTGGTCAGACTCCAAACTCCTGCATTACACTGCTTTATATAATACGGGTTAGGAATGCAAATTTTGTTAGAATATTTTAAAACTCAGCATAAGTTTTGACCATTCTTATATGTCATAATCTTTTAGATACCATAATTTATTGAAAAATCTTCTTTATTTATTGTGATATACAAGATTGTATACAAGTTTCCTTATCTCAGTGGAATGGTGCTAACAAAAACAACTCCTGTTTATTGTTGAATTATTGATCTGCAGTAACTTGACATTTTACATGTTTTTTTTAAACTTTTTTTCAAGAACTAAAATGATTCTGATTATATCTTAAATGTACAAATGTCTCTCATAAAAATGTAAGGTATAATTTAAAATTTTTTTATTGAGGTGAAATTCACCTACCATAAATTAACCATTTTATTATTTATTTATTTTTTAAAAGATTATGTATTTACTTATTTGACAGAGAGAGACACAGAGAGAAAGGGAACAAAGCAGGGGAAGTGGGAGACGGAGAGGTAGGCTTCCTGCCAAGCAGGGAGCCCTATGTGGGCCTCCATCCCAGGACTCTGGGATCATGACCTGAACCGAAGGCAGACGCTTAACGACTGAGCCACCCAGGCACCCGAATTAACCATTTTAAAGTATACAAGTCATTTAGTGCATTCACAATGTTATGCAACCCCATCTCTCTCTGTTTTAAAATTTTTCATCAGTACAGAACACCCCAGAAGTAATTACCTTCATTTACCTGACAACCACTAATTGACCTTTTGTCTATGGATTTCCCTTTCCTGAATATTTCCTGTAAAAGGAATCATACAATTGTGACCATTTGTACCTGGCTTCTTTTATTCACCTAATATGATGTTATCAAGGCTTATCCAAGTTGTAGCATATATCAGTACTTCATTCCTTTTTTGGCTGAGAAATATTCTCTTGTATGTAAATACCACAATTTGCTTTTCTGTTCATCCTTTGGTAGACATTTGGACTGTTTCCACCTTTTGGCTGTTATGAAAAATGCTGCTATCATATACAAGATTCTGTGTGGACATAGCTTTCATTTCTTTTGTTTATGTACCTAATAGTAGAATTACTAGCTCATATAGTATTTCTTTGTTTATTTTTCTGAGGAACTGCTATACTCTTCTGCATAGTGGCTATACCATTTTACATTCCTACCAGCAATGTGTAAGGTTCCTATTTCTGCACATCCTTGTCAATTTTTTTTTATTTTTTTCATTATAGCCATTCTAGTGCATGTGAAGTGGTATCTTATTGTAGTTTTGATATGCATTTCTATAATGACCAATGATGTCAAACAACTTTCCATGTGCTTTTTGGCCATATATATATATATGTTTTCTTTGGAGAAGTATATACTCAAATTGATATGTAGACTGAATGTTTGTGTCTCTCCAAAATGCATGTGTTGAGACTCTAATCCCCAATGTGATAGTATTATTTGGAGATGGGGTCTTTGGAGAGTAATTAGGGATGAAATTAGTGACATTGTAAGAAGAGATAGGAGAAAGTTTGCTTCCTGTCTCTGCTCTCTGTCACTGAGGGTACAAGAAGAAGACTGCAAGCCATCTGTAAACCAGGTAGCGGTCTCTCACCAGACACCAGATCTGCCAGAACTTTGATTTTGAAACTTCCTAGACTGTAGAACTGTGAGAGCATTGTTTAAGCCATGCAGTCTATGGTAATTTGTTACAGTGCCCCAAAGTGATTAAGATACAAGTCCTTTGCCCATCTTTAAACTGAGTTGTTTGTCTATGTATGTAAGTAATTAACACAAAATTGAGTACAAGGATAGTCAAACTGAACAATGGTATAGAACAAAAAGATGGGAATGATCTTGTTCAGTTTGACTATCCTTATACTCAATTTTGTGTTATTACTTTCTTGCTATACCTTGTGTATCTTTATGTATTTTGATGTAAAGTTTTAATCAGTTTGTCAATTCCATGAACAGATCTTTTAGGATTTTATTAGGATTGTGGAGTTCAATTATATTGAATTTATAGAATAGTTTGGGGAGAATTAACACGGAGTGATAGCCCCATTAATTTAGGTCTTAAATTTCTCTCAGCAGGGGTTTATAGTGGTGTTTATGGGCCTTACACATATTTTATTATATGTAATTATATATTTTTGATGTATTGTTAGTAGAACTTTTAAATTTGATATCCTAATTTTTTGCTGGTAGTATGTAAAAGTCAAATTTATTTTTATATATTGAGCTCATATCCTGCCACCTTGCTAAATTCATCACTTGCGAGTTCTAGTAGTTGTTTGTTAGATGCCTTAGGAATTTCTGTGTAAACAGTATATGTCATCCACAAATAGAGACTGTTCTACTTTTTAAATTTTTATCTTTTATTTCTATTTCTTGCCTTATTTCACTGGCTAGGTAGAATTCCAGGACAATTTGAATAGAAGCAGTGACATCCTTATCTCATTCTTGTTTTAGAGAGAAAGCATTCAATATTTTAACATTAAGTATATTAGCTGTAGGATTTTCATACTACTTTTACCAGATGTAGGATTTTTTCTTGTAGTCCTAATTTCTGATGGTTTTTTTGGTAGTTACTGTGTATTGAATTTTATCAAATACGTTTTCTGCATCCATTGAGATCAGTTTTTCTCCTTTTCTCTGTTAACATACTATATGAATCAATATGATTTATGTTGTTTTTGTTTTAATCTTAAACTAGTTTTGTATTTTTGAGATAAACTCAATTTGATCATGAGGCCTTGTTTTTATATTTGCTGGATTTAGTTGGCTAATATTTTAAGAATTTTTGCCTTTGTATTATTATGGATATTGGTCTATAGTTTTCTCATATTATGTTTGTCTGGTTTTGGTATTGAAGTTATGCAAACCTCATAAAATAAACTGAGAAGTGTTTCTTCCTCCTCTTTCTTCTAAAATAATTGGGAAAATTTCTGTTATTTTATACTTAAATATTTGATAGAATTTACTAGTGAGGTCTTTTGGACCTGGAGTTTTCTTTGAGGGAAGGTTTTTGATAATGGATTCAATTACCTTAATAGATATGAAGCTATTAAGATTTTCTACTTCTTGCTGTGTCAGTTTGGTAAATTGTATTTTTCAAGGAATTTATCCACTTCATCTAAGTTGTCAAATTGATAAAGATTTCCATTATATTCCTTTTCACTCTTTTAGTCTTTAGGATCTGAGTGAGACCTCTGCATTTTTAATGTGAATATTTTACATTTCCGTTTTACTATCTTTTTTTTCTTTAAGATTTTATTTATTTATTTGACACAGAGATAGAGAGATTACAAGCAGGCAGAGAGGCAGGCAGAGAGAGAGGAGGAAGGAGGCTCCCTGTCGAGCAGAGAGCCCCATGCGGGCCTTGATCCCAGAACCCTGAGACCATGACCTGAGCCGAAGGCAGAGGCATTAACTCACTGAGCCACCCAGGCGCCCCGTTTTACTATCTTTTTAAAAAGATTTTATTTACTTATTTGAGAGAGACAGTGTTTGTGTGTGTGTGCGCGCGTGCGTGCGCACTGGGGGAGGGGCAGAAGTAGAGGGAGAAGCAAACTCCTGCTGACAAGGGATCCCTATGCTTGGCTTTGATCTCAGAATTCTGGGATCATAACTTGAGCCTAAGACAGACTCATAACTGACAGAGCCATCCAGGCAACCCTCTGTTTTATTCTTGATAGCCCAACAACATTTATTGATTTTGTTCATCTTCTCAAAGAGCCAATTTTAGCTTTGTTAATTTTATCTGTTGTTTCTTTGGTATTTCACTGATTTCTGCAATTATTTCTATTGTTTTCCTACTGCTTACTTTGGATGTATTTCACTCTTCAATTTCTAGCTTGTTAAAGTAGAACCTTAAGTCATTAATTTCATACTTATCTTCTGATACCCTATTTTTATGTTTGAACTTTGCTTTATCTGTATTCCATAAATTTTGATGTATTATATTTTCATTTTCATATAATTCAAATTATTTTCTAATTTTTCTTGAAATTTTTTCCTTTGGTTTTGAGTTATTTACAAGTATGCTCGATATGCCAATATTTATTTTTTCCTAGATATTTTATCATTAATGATTTCTAATTCCATAGTGGTTAGAGAATACATTTTACAAGATTTCAGTATTTTGAAAAATTTATTGAGGTTTTTTTTATGGCCCATTTTATTGAACATACTATATGTACATTTGAAAAGAATATGTATTCTGCAGTTGCTTGTAGTGTTCTGTAAATATCAGTTAGTAGATCAAGTTAATTGATAATGTTCAGATTTTCTGTTTTTAGTATTACTGAGAGAGGTAAGTTAAAATCTACTGTAACTGGGGGTTTGTCTATTTCTCCCTTTAATTTTGTCAATTTCACTGTCATGTATTTTGAAATTCTGTTATTAGGGTCATAAATCTTTATAATCACTATGTCTTCAATGAGGAATTGACCCTGCTATTATTATGAAATGCTCTCTATTTCTGGTAATACTACTTGAAATCTACTTTATCTGATATTAAGATAGTCACTCTGATATTCTTATGCTTGCTCTTTGCAAGGTATGTTTTTTTGCATTCCTTTATTTCAAGCTCTCTGTGTCTTAATATTTAAAGTGTGTCTTGTGTAGCAGAAATAAACAAAATAGAAAGTAAACAAACAAACAAAAACCAATAGAACAGATCAGTGAAATCAGAAGTTGGTTCTTTGAAAAAAACCAATAAAATTGAAACACCTTTAGCCAGAATCATTGAAAAAAAAAAGAAAAGAAAAAAAAGGGAAAAAGAGGACTCAAAATCAGAAATGAAAGAGGAGAAATAACAGCTAAGATTGTAAGAGAATATTATGAACTAGAAAAAATGGATAAATTCCTAGAAACATAATCTCCCAAAACTGAATCAGAAGGGGCGCCTGGGTGGCTCAGTGGGTTAAACCTCTGCCTTCTGCTCTGGTCATGATCCCAGGGTCCTAGGATCGAGCCCCGCATCAGGCTCTCTGCTCTGAGGAGAGTCTGCTTCCCCCTCTCTCTCTGCCTGCCTCTCTGCCTACTTGTGATTTCTCTCTTTGTCAAATAAATAAAATCTAAAAAAAAAAACTGAATCAGGAAGGAGTAGAAAATTTGAACAGACTGATTATCAGCAATGAAATTGAATCAGTAATCAAAAAGCTCCTAACAAACAAAGGTCCAGGACTGAACAGCTTCACAGGTGAATTCAACCAAACATTCAAAGAAGAGTTAATACCCATTCTTCACAAACTATTCCAAAAAAAAAAGAAGAGGAAGGAAAACTTCCAGATCTATTCTATGAAGCCAGCATTACCCTGATACCAAAACAAAGTAAAAACACTACAGAAATGATAACTATAGGCCAATATCTCTGATGAACATAGATGCAAAAAATTCTAAAAGATATTAGTAAACCAAATTCAACAATACATTAAAAAAACAGCGATCCAGTGGGATTTATTCCCGGGATGCAAGTGGTTCAATATTTACAAATCAACTATGATACATCATATCATTAAGAGAAAGGATAAAAACCATATGATCATTTTAATAGACACAGTAAAAGTATTTAACAAAGTAGAACATCCATTCATGATAAAAACCCTCAACAAAACAGGCCTAGAGGGAGTGTACCTCAACATAATAAAGTCTGTGTGTGGAAAACCCACAACTTAATGTCATACTCAATGGTGAAAAACTGAGAACTTTCCCCTAAGGTCAAGAACAAGACAAGAATGTCCATTTTCACCACTTTTATTCAACATTGTATCCAGAAGTCCTAGCCACAGCTTTGAGACAAGAAAAAGGATTTCCAGTTGGACTTCCAAGTTGGTAAGGATTTTGAATTTGGTAAGGAGGAAGTAAAATTTTCACTATTTGCAGATGACATACTATATATAAAAAACCCTAAAGATTCCACCAAAAACTACTAGAACTCATGAAGGAATTCAGTAAGGTTGCAGGATACAAAATCAATATGCAGAAATCATCACACTCCTATACACTAATAATGAAGCAACAGAAAGAGAAATTAGGAAAATGATCCAATTTATAACTGCACCAAAAATAATAATATATCTACGAATAAACTTAACCAAGGAGGTGAAAGGTATGTACTCTGAAAACTATAAAACATTGATGGTAGAAATTGAAGATGACATAAACAAATGGAAAGACATTCCATGCTCATGGACTGGAAGAATCTCATGAAACAAACTGAGGTTACTGGGGGTAGGGGGGTGGGGGGAGTAGGGATAGGTAGCTGGGTTATGGACATTGGGGAGGGTTTGTGCTATGGTGAGTGCTGTGAAATGTGTAAGCCTGATGATTCACAGACCTGTACCCCTGGGGCAAATAATACATTATATGTTAAGAAAAGAAAAATATTGGTAAAATGTCCATACTACCCAAAATAATCTACAGATTTAATGTAATCCCTATCAAAATACCAACAGCATTTTTCACAACACTAGAACAAATAATCCTAAAATTTGTATGGAACCACAAAAGATCCCAAATAGCCAAAGCAACCTTGAGAAAGAGAAATAAAGCTGTAGGCATCATGATTCCATATTTCAAGTAACACTATAAAGCTGTAGGAATCAAAACAGTATGGTGCTGGCACAAAAATAGACACACAGATCAATGGAACAGGATAGAAAACCCAGAAACAAACTCACAATTATATGGTCAATTAATCTTTCACAAAGGAGGCAAGAATATGCAGTGGGAAAAAGTCTCTTCAACAAATAGTGTTGGGAAATCTGGACAGCTATGTGCAAAAACTGGACCACTTTTTTATACCATATACAAAAATAAACTCAATGAATTGACCTAAATGTGAGACCTGAAGCCATAAAAATTCTAGAAGACAGCACAGGCAGTAATTTCTCTGACACTGGTTGTTACAACATTTTTCTAGATGTATCTCCCAAGGCAAGGGAAACAAAAACAAAAATAAACTATTGGGACTACATCAAAATAAAAAATTTCTGCACAGCAAAGGAAATGGTTAACAAAAGTAAAAGACCACCTACTTAATGGGAGGAGAAGATATTTGCAAATGACATATCTGATAAAGGGTTTGTATCCAAAATACATAAAAAACTTATAAAAACACCCCCCCCAAAAAAACCCACAACCCAAATAATATGAATAAAATGGTCAGAAGACATGAACAGACATTTCCTCAAAGAAGACATACAAATGGCCAACAGACACTTTAAGTATGCTCAACATCACTCATCATCAGGGAAATCAAATCCTCATCAGGATGGCTCAAATAAAAAACACAAGAGTAAACAAGTGTTGTTGAGGATGTGGAGATAAAGGAACCCTTGTGCATGGTCGATGTGAATGCAAACTGGTGCAGCCATTGTGGAAAGCAGTGTGGAGGTTCCTCAAAAAGTTAAAAATGGAACTACCCTTTGATCCAGTAATTGCAGTACTGGGTATTTACCCAAAGAATACAAAAACACTAATTCAAAAGAATATATGCACCCCTGTGTTTATTGCACCATTGTTTACAATAGCCAAATTATGGAAGCAGCCCAAATGTCCATCAATAGATAAATGAAAGAAGAAAATATGGTGTGTATCTATATCTACATAGATATGTATAGATATATCTACACACACACACACACACACACACACACACACACACACACACTACACTGGAATTTTATTCAGCCATAAAGAAAAATCCAGTCTTATCATTTGCAACAACATGGTAATCAAAGTCAGTCAAAGAATACTGTATGATTTCACTCATATGCGGAATTGAAGAAACAGAGGGGGAAAAGAGAGAGAGAGAGAAACCAAAAAAGAAAAAACGGACTCTTAATTATAGAGAACAAACAGGTGGGTTACCAGAGGGGAGGTGGGTGGGCAGATGAGTGGACTAGATGAAGATTAAGAATACACTCATCTTTTTTTTTTTTTAAAGACTTTATTTATTTCACAGAGGGAGAGAGATCACAAGGAGGCAGAGAGTCAGGCAGAGAGAGAGGGGGAAGCAGGCTCTCTGCTGAGCAGGGAGCCCGATGCGGGCCTCGATCCCAGGACCCTGAGATCATGACCTGAGCCGAAAGCAGAGGCTTTAACCCACTGAGCCACCCAGGCGCCCAAGAATACACTCATCTTGATGAGCACTGAATAATACATAGAATTGTTGAATCACTATATTATACACTTGAAAATAATATAACACTGTGTGCTAGCTATACTGGAATTAAATTAAAAAAAATAAAGTGCGTCTCTTGTAGACAACAACTCTTTATCCATTTTGGCAATCTTTGATATTTAATTGGAGTATTTAGTCCATTTACATTTAATGTAATTTCTATTATATTTGGATTTGTACATACCATTTTATTATTTGTTTTTTGTTTGAACAGACTGTTTTCAGTCTTACTCTTCCTCCATTCCTGCTTTCTTTTGGGTTGCTAGGATATTTAAAAAAAAATTCAGTTCTTCTATTGGCTTTTTAACTATTAAATTTTTGTTGTTGTTGGTTGCTCTATTGATAAAAATATACATTTCCCAACTTTTCACATTGTGCTTAAAGTTAATAATGTAGCACTTCATGTAAAATGTATCTTGTAATGAAAAGGGTTGTCCTATTCTTATTTTAAGGAAACTAATGTTAGGAAAGTTAAGTGTAATACCTAACTAATACCCATACTATATCTAAATTTTGAAAATTAAACCAAACTTACATTCCCAGAATCAGCCCAAATTGGTTTTAGTATGTATTTCTTTTTTATATTTCTGTGTTACATTTGCTAATATTTTAAGGGTTTTGCTTCTGAGTGAGAAAAATTGGCGTATAAATCTCCTACATATAATATTCTTGTCATATTTTCTTATCAAGTTATGTTGAACTCATAAAATGAGTTGAGACCATTTCTCCTTTTCTAAAATCTGTATCTGTTTAAGGCTGGCATTATATCTTATCCTTTCCTTTTCCCTCCCCTCTCCTCCACTCCCCTCTCCTTTTCTCCTTTTCTTTCCTTTATTTTCTTCTCTTTTCATTTCAGACTCTGAGATCAAGACCTGAGGTGAGATTAAGAGTCAGATGCTTAACTCACTGAGCCACCCAGGCTCTCCAAGACTGGCATTGTATCTTCTTAAGCATTTAGACTTTATCGGTGAAGCGATTTGATTTTTAGTTTTGTGTATGGTTTATAATTATGTATTGAGATTTAAGAGTTTTATGAAAATGTAAATTTTATGTTTTTTTTTCTTGTGTTGGTATTGATAAGTTCTGTTTTTAATTTCTTCTAAACTTTTAGTTATTGGCATGACATTATTTACTATGTCCTGTGTGTGTGTGTGTGTGTTTGCTTCTTACTTTTTCTTCTTTAATTTTCTAGGGGCTTTATCACTTTTTAAAATCCTCACAAGAATGATCATTTGGCTTTGTTGATCCTCTTTATTATATGCTTTTCAGTTTATACATTTTTATAATTCTGGTTTTTGTGTTATGTTTTCTGTATTTTTATTAATTTTTGAAATAGATTCTTAGATACCTTATTACCAGCTTCATTTCTTCCTAATATAGATATTTAAGTCCCTAAAACATGATTTTAGTTATAGTCCACAAGTTTAATATGCAATTATTACTTATTATTGTTAAACTCAAAATATATTCTAATCTCAATTATGAAATTAGAAGTATATTCTAATATACTATATTTTTTTATTTTATATATATATATTTTAAAGATTTTATTTACTTAAGAGAGAGAGAAAGAGAGCATCAGAGGAGGGTAGGGGCAAAGGGAGAAGGAGAAGCAGGGGCCCCATCCCAGGATCCTGAGATCATGACCTGAGTCTAAGGTAGATAGATACTTAACCAACTGAGCCACCCAGGCACACCTTATTCTAATATACTTTAAAATATATTTCTTCTTTGAAGTCTATTCTTACTTAATAAATATTTGTGGATTTTCTTCTTAAACTTTTGTTATTTCTAGTTTCTTACATCAAAGAACATATTCTATAATATTTCTATTGAAACATACTGAGATTTGCTCCATGACCTTATATGATGTTTTGGTAAATATTTCATATATATTTTATTAATTTTTAAAAAGATTTTATTTATTTATTTGAGAGAGAGAGCACAACCAGGGAGGGTGCACATGGGCAGAGGGAAGGGAGAAGCAGACACCCTACTGAGTAGGGAGCCCAACGCAGTGCTCAGTCCCAGGATCCAGAGATCATGACCCGAGCTGAAGGCAGACACTTAACCGATGGAGCCAGCCAGGCGCCCCTCATATGTATTGTATTGTATTGTATTGTATTGTATTTCATTTTATTTCATTTCATTTATTTTATTTTATTTTTTAAAGATTTTATTTACTTATTTGACAGAGAAATACACAGTGAATACAGTGAGAGAGGAAACACCTGCAAGGGGAGTGGGAGAGGGAGAAGCAGGCTTCCCTGCTGAGCAGGGAGGGACCCCCAATGCAGGGCTCCATCCCAGGACCCTGGGATGATGACCTAAGCCGAAGGCAGATGCTTAATGACTAAGCCACCCAGGCGCCCTGCTTATATGTATTTTAAATGTAACTATGTTTTTCAGTAATGTACAGTGTTTGATCAAATGTTCATTAGGTCGTTTGCTAATGATGTTATTCAGATATTCTGTTTCTTTACTGATTATTTTGTTTCTTCTTCCTGAGTTATTTCAAAATCTTCATTATGCTATGGATTTGTCTACTTTTGTTTCAGTAAACTTTTTTTCCCTTGGATTAACAATCTACATTAGTTATAACTTCCACATGAATTAATTCTTTAATCAATATCAAGTTTAAGGTGTATCTTTTTTTTAATTTAGTAATGTTTTTGCCTTAGACTATTAATACTGTTATATCAACTTTCTTTTGGCTTTTGTTCACATGTCTTTTCATTTTTTTACTTAGCAACATTTTCTATTCCTTGTTTTAAATGTTTTTTTATGTAAATGGCATATATGTTTTATGGACCTGATGATCTTTGTCTTTTATTTTTTTATTATTTATTTATTTGTTTATTTATTTATTTGACAGAGAGATTACAAGTAGGCAGAGAGGCAGGCAGAGAGAAAGAGGGAAGCAGGCTCTCTGCTCATCAAAGAGCCCAATGCGGAGCTGGATCCCAGGACCCTGAGATCATGACCTGAGCAGAAGGCAGAAGCTTAAGCCATTGAGCCACCCAGGCGCCGATCCTTGTCTTTTAACTGTAACATTTAGTCCCTTCCCTGAAATGTGCTTTCTAATATATTTGGATTTAAACCTACTATTTTATTATTGCTTTTTATTTGTTGTATGTCACCTGTGTTTATTTTCATCTTCTTTTTTGCCTCCTTTTGGATAAATTATTTCACATTATTCTGTTATCTCTCTCTTAATAGGTTATTACTTACACATTGATATAGTTTCCTTCTAGTGGTTACTCCAGAGATTATAAGAGACTTTCTTGACTTACCAAAAAATCGAATATAAGTTAGTATTTTTATTTCCTCCTGGACAGTGTAAGGACATCAGAATATTGTAACTACACTGGACCCTTTCAAGCTCAAATACATGTATTGTCATATCTCTTAATGCTTTTATTTAATTTCAAGAAGACAGTTTTGTTCAATAATGTTAATATATATTTAAATTTTCTATATATTTACTGTTTTTGTTGCTCTTAAGTTTTTCCTATATCACTGAGCATCTACGTCGTATAGTTTTTCTTGTGCCTGAAAACATCCATTAATTATTACCTGTACTGTGGCTCTTTTTTTATGAGGAATTTGTTCAGATTTTGTTTGTCTGAAAATATCTTTACCTTTATTCTTGAATAATTACTGGGTTTAAACTAGGTTGCTTTTATTTTCTTTACCATTTTGAAAATAGCATTCTATTATATAGTGTTTTGTTTTTGCTGCAAGATCAGCTGTTTGTTCAGTTGTTGTTTTTTAGTAAGCAATCTATTGTTTTCCTTGTGCTACTTTTAAGATTTTTTTTTCTTTTTTTGGTCTCAAGTTTTGAGCAGTTTTTCTGTGAAACACCTCCTTGTGGATTGATTATTTATTTATTTATTTATTTATTGGTTGATGTTCTTAGTGGATGTGGAATATATGGCTTGACTTTTTTTTTTTAATAGGTTTTTAGAAGTTTTCAGCTTTTATCTCTTCAAATACTTCTCTTACATCATTCTTTTTCTTTGTCATTTGGGATTGAGATGGTGGGTAACCATTCTCATGTTAAAAACACTTTTTTTTTTTTAGTTTTTCTAATCTCATATTTTTTCTTTAGGTTTTAATATTTATGTGATTTACTTTTCTAAAGTAATGATTCTTTCCTCCCATATGGATACCTCAAATACTTTCCCCCAATCTTTAAGACAACTCTGTAAATATTTATTTTTGCTATTTTCATGTATTTTTACAGTTTTTCAAGGAGATTAACTTGCCTAAGTTTATGTAAATGCCAAGCAACTAAGGCTGAAATTTGAACCAAAGTCCAATTGATTAAATATTTCTTGCTCTTCATTATGTGAAGTTATATTTCCATTATTATGTCTCTTTCTCTTTCTTACTTGGTATTTAGAGAATAGCTATTATTCCAAGTCGTGTGTATATTGATAAATTGTCTTAGTCTATCTTAAAAAAGCATTCTGTCATTCCATCTGTAATTATTAGATGAACAGAGGTACACCTTTATAAGTCAAATATACCTAAGGGGTTTATTTTCTACAGGGAAAAAAGAATGTATATAGTTTATCCCAATAAAGTATATTAAGAGATAGTTTCCATGGAGAGAGACAAGTAAGAAGGTAATGTCCCAACTGATGAGATCAAGAAAGAATTCATTGAGTAGGTAAAACTTATCTTGGAAGTGATAGCCATGTGAGAATTCTTTTTTATTGTATTCAAGGGTAAGGTGTACTGTACATTTATTTGTTAATATGTATAAAGAAAACCAATACTACTATTTTGTGTTGTTTTTCCCTGTAACAAATCTATTTTTATATGTCAAATTTTCACTAATTGAGTAGTTAATCATGTAAGCCATAACATTTTGTTCATCTTGAAACTTTTACACAGTAATGACAAAGTTTTGTTTTTTTTTTCTCCCAGGTTATTTCATTTTTGGCTGCAGTTTTGCATAAAAAGGGAACTTGTGAAGATATTGAAAACAACATGCCGGAATTTTTACTAAGAAGAATGAAAAAGGAGCCCCCTTCTTCTATAGCAAAAAAAGTAAGATGTTTAAGAACATATAGCTCATGAAGCTGGTATTGGAAAAGTATATAGAAGCTTGTACACAGCACACATTATAGTATAAATTCAAAACATATACGTTAAAGACATTATTAAAATATTTGTTTTATGGACCAGATTCTTGAAGGATTATCAGTTTCATCCTCAAATTCAGTATGACTGACTCAAAATGGCAAAATACAATTTTAGCTTAAATTTTTTTGAAGGTTTTCAGTCTTTTTGTTGGCTGGATTTATATGACTTACTTTCATTAATTTGTTAAGTTTCCATAAATGTGTATGTAAAGTTAATCAAAGTCCATTATATTGGTTTTTTTATTTATGCAAGAAAGGGAAACATTGTAGATATTGGTAAGAAAGGTACGTCATTGATAAAGTTGTTCAGCAGAGTAATTACATCCTGAAAATCTGAAACAAATTCTTCCTATATGAGGACTGTTGAAGTTAAATTAGAAAGACTACAGTCTAGGCGTGTCTTTGTCTCTGCTCCTGTGACTATGAATGCTATTCATGTCTCTATTTCAGCATTCTCCTTTATAAATACATGTTTATAAATATATATGACTGATAAAAAATAGATTTCTAATAAAATAATGAAATGCAAGAAAAAGTATACTTTTTTAAAAACAATTTTTTAAAGGATTTTATTTATTTATTTCAGACAGAGAGATACAGAGAGAGAGAGCATGAGCAGGGGGAGAGGCAGAGGGAGAGGGAGAAGCAGACTCCCTGTTGAGCCAGGAGCCAGATGTGGGGCTTGATCCCAGGATGCTGGGATCATGACCTGAGCCAAAAGCAGACGCTTAACCATCTGAGCCACCCAGGTGCCCCAAGAAAAAGTATACTTTTGTGTCTGACTTTTATATTCTTCTCAGGAAACTGGCTAAAAATAAAGATGAAGTGATTTTATGAAATCTTTATTTTTTGATGGTAATGAAATCATTTTCTACAAGTCAAGTTTTAAAAGGTCTCATCTATAATAGAATCTTATACATAAGATTGCTGAGGCCAATTTACTATTATCAATTATTGGGGCATTTTAGTGCAAAATTTGAGAAGTATTGGCCTATATTATTATTACTTTAAATTTTTTATTATTTTTAATATTATATTCTGTGTCATTAAATAATACATTGTGTCAAATTTAATTTGATCCTAAAGAAGTTTTTAATTCTTTTTTTAAAGCATGTTTTTTTGACCTGAGCCATTTTATTTTATTTTTTTGAAATTCAGTTAGCATATAGTGTATTATTAGTTTCAGAGGTACAGGCTTGTGATTCATCAGTCTTATATAGCCAGAGCTCATTACATCACATGCCTTCCTTAATGTCCATCACCCAGTTACCCCATCCCCCACACCACTCAGCAACCCTCAGTTTGTTTCCTATGATTAAGAGTCTCTTATGGTTTGTCTCCTCTCTGATTTTGTCTTATTTTATCCTTCCCTCCCTTCCCCTTTAAAACATGTTCTTTTTTTTTTTTTTAAGATTTTATTTGTTTATTAGAGAGATGGAGAGAGAGAGCACAAGTAGGCAGAGTAGCAGTCAGAAGGAGAGGGAGAAGCAGGCTCTCTGCTGAGCAGGGAGCCAGATGTGGGGCTCGATCCCAGGATCCTGGGATCATGACCAGAGCCGAAGGCAGCCGCTTAAGTGACTGAGCCACCCACGTGCCCCTAAAGCATATTCTTAATGTGTCTTTAAATCTTCTATAGTTCAACTACTGTTTGTAGTCCTGTTTTCAGTTGTTATGTGATTCTAAATGTCACTGTAGAATTTATTAATATCTTATGTCAGTTCTGATAATTAACAGGGCAGAGAAAACAGCAGGGAAAAGTAATACTTTAAATAGGTGAAGATATCAATATATAATATATTTATAATACATATTTATTTACATTTATATATTTGTATAGGTACATATGCATATATATGTGTGATTCCTTGCTATAGTATACACTGCTATTTTTCTATATCTGTCAGTTCAATTCTTTTTCTTTCTTTCTTTATTAAAGATTTTATTTATTGATTTAATCGATAGAGAGCAAGAGAAGGAACACAAGCAGGGGGAGTGGGAGAGCGTAAAGTAGGCTTCTAGCCAAGCAAGGAGCCCGATACGGGGCTCTCCCAGGACCCTGAGTCAAAGCAGACGCTTAATGACTGAGCCACCCAGGCACCCCATTCAGTTCAGTTCTTAAGTATTTATATTTAATCTTTCTTATATTCTAATAAATTTCAGTTAAGTTATATATGGTTTTTTGAGTACTACTTTGGCTGCATTTCATAGTTTTCACTAGGTGGTCTTTTCATTATTCTTTTCTAAATTATCTGTGACTATCGTTTTTCTTTTACTCAAGTACTATTTAAGGTGAAGTTTAAAATTTCTAAGGGATTAGATATTATTGGGAGATGGAGAATGATGGGAGTATTTAGACTTTTTGTTGATTTCTGCTTTTGTTGTTCAGATAATACTGATCTGATTTTTTTAAATTTTTTAATTTTTTTGTGGCTAAATCCATGGTCAGGTGTTTTTAATACTGTGGTATTACATAGTCTCAGTTATTTTTAAATGTTTGCAAGTATTTTGCACATTCTTTGTTATTATGGCCGCACAGTTCTAAATATATCTGTTTAATCAAGCTTGTAATTGTATTCAAATTCTTAATACTATTTTCTTTTGTTTTTGGTCTATTTGAGCAATTAAATTCTGAGAGAAGTATATTAAATTTTCTTGCTATGTCTTTCAGCTTTCTTATTTCTTCTTGTGTTTGTACTACTTTTTGCTTATTTGACAGCTTCAATTAATTGTTTCTAAAGTTTTATGTACTTTTATATTGCTGTCATACTGGATTTAGTTTATCTGTGCGTTGAATTCTAAGTTAAAACTTTCTCTTAAACTTGACTAAAATAATTTTATTTTCTTCTATCACTCTATATTCTAGATGAGGTTTCAATACTGAACTGGTATTTTCCTTGGACAGGAAATTTTCTTTTTGTATATATACATATATATATATATATATATGTATAGGGCTTTTTCTTCAACCTTGAAATTTAGAAATTTCCTCAGCCCCAACACTCACTATGAATTCTGAGGAAGTTTTGCTTTGGAAAAATATACATATTACTTTATTTAGGGGAAGCAGAGTGCTGCTTCTCTGAAGCAGATGATTGGCGTAATTGTTTCCCCTTTAATTACTCTGCAATTAACTTTGCATTGTTAATTTCTTTTTCTGATAATTCATGCGAATGTATAGAAACACAGCTGATTTTTATATACTGATTTTGTGTCCTGCATATTTACTGAATTTATTTTACTGAGTTCTAAGAGGTTTTTGTTTTTGTTTATGGCATCTTTAGAGTTTTCTACATGTAATGTCATGTCATCTGCAAACAGACAATTTTACTTCTTCCTTTCCAATCTGAGTGTCTTTTATTTATTTATTTACCTAATTGCTCCTATGTTGAATAAGCTTTGTAAGAATAGGCATCTTTGTCTTGTTACTGATATTAGAGGAAAAGTATGAAGCTTTTGACTGTTGAGTGTGATATTAACTGTGGGTTTGTCATACATGGTCTTTATTATGTTGAAATATGTTTCTCTATGTCTAGTCTGTTGAGAGTTTCTTATAAAGGGATGTTAAATTTTGTTAAATGCTTTTTTGGCGTCTATTGAGATATGATTTTTACCCTTTGTTTTGTTAATATGATGTATCACATTTATTGATTTGCATATGTTGAACTATCAATGCATCTAAGAAATAAATCCCACTTTGATCATGGTGTATGGTCCTTTTAATATACTGTTGAGTCTGTTTGTTTCATATTTTGTTGAGGATATTTGTGTTTATATTCATCAGGGATATTGGCCTCTCTTTTTCTTTTCTTGTGATACCTTTGTCTTTGATACCAGGATGACATTGGCCTTGAAAAATGAGTTTGGAATTGTTGAGAAGGATTGACATCATTTATTTCTTCAAATGTTTGGTGGGATTCACTAGTGATGCTGCCTGGTCCTGGACTTTTCTGTGCTGGTGGGTTTTTGGTTACTGATTCAGTCTCTTTACTAGTGATATGTTCATATCTTCTTTCTTCATGATTCAGTCTTGTTGGGTTATATTTTTCTGGGACTATATCCATTTCTTCTAGGTTATCTAATTTCTTGGTATATAATTAAATAATTTCATATGATCCTTTGTATTTCTTGTTATCAGTTGTAATGTCGCCTCTTTCATGTCTAATTTCATTTATTTGAATGTTTTCTTTCTTTTTTTCTTATTCTAGTTAAAGGTTTGTCAACTTTGTCTATTCAAAGAACCAGTTCTTAATTTCAGTGATCTTTTCTAGTGTTTTTCTAGTCTCTATTTCATTCATTTCCACTGTGATCTTTGTGATTGCTTTCTACTAACTTTGGGCTTAATTTGTTCTTTTTTTTTTTTTTTTAAGGTTTATTTTGGAGAGAGAGAGCGTGCATGAGCAGGGGTGGGGAGGGGCAGAGGGAGAAGGAGAGTCCTAAGCAGACTCCACATTGAGCGTGGAGTCTTGATCTCACAACCCTGAGATGGCAACCTGAGCCAAAACCCAAGAGTTGGATGCTCAATTGACTGCGCTACCCAGGTGTTCCTTGTTTTTCTTTTCATAGTTTCTTAAGGTATAAATTTAGGTTGTTTATGTGTGATTTTTCTTTTTTCTTAATGTAGATCTTTATCACAAAAAATTTCTTTTTAGAACTCCTTTTGCTGCATCCTTTAAGTTTTGGTATGTTGTGTTTCAATTTTTATTTGTCTCAAGATATTTTTTTTTATTCTTTGCCCCAGGGGTACAGGTCTGTGAATCATCAGGCTTACATCTTTCACAGCATTCACCAAAGCACAAACCCTCCCCAATGTCCATAACCCATCCACCCTATCCCTACCCTCCCACCCCCCAGTAACCCTCAGTTTGTTTTGTGAGATTAGGAGTCTCTTATGGTTTGTCTCCTTCCCCATCCCATCTTGTTTCATTATTTTTCCCTCCCTACCCCCCACGACCCCCCACCCTGCCCCTCAAGTTCCTCATATCAGAGAGATCATATGATAATTGTCTTTCTCTGATTGACTTATTTCGCTCAGCATAATACCCTCCAGTTCCATCCATGTCGTTGCAAATGGCAAGATTTCGTTTCTTTTGATAGCTGCATAGTATTCCATTGTATATATATACCACATCTTCTTTATCCATTCATCTGTTGATGGACATCTAGGTTCTTTCCATAGTTTGGCTATTGTGGACATTGCTGCTATAAACATTCGGGTGCACGTGCCCCTGAGGATCACTACCTTTGTGTCTTTAGGATAAATACCCAGTAGTGCGATTGCTGGGTCGTAGGGTAGCTCCATTTTCAACTTTTTGAGGAATCTCCATACTGTTTTCCAGAGTGGCTGCACCAGTTTGCATTCCCACCAACAGTGTAGGAGGGTTCCCCTTTCTCCGCAACCTCGCCAACATCTGTCATTTCCTGACTTGTTGATTTTAGCCATTCTGACTGGTGTAAGGTGGTATCTCGCTGTGGTTTTAATTTGTATTTCTCTGATGCCGAGTGATGTTGAGCACTTTCTCATGTGTCTGTTGGCCATTTGGATGTCTTCTTTGGAGAAATGTCTGTTCATGTCTTCTGCCCATTTCTTGACTGGGTTATTTGTTTTATGGGTGTTGAGTTTGAGAAGCTCTTTATAGATTTTGGATACTAGCCCTTTATCTGATATGTCATTTGCAAATATCTTCTCCCATTCTGTCAGTTGTCTTTTGGTTTTGTTGACTGTTTCCTTTGCTGTGCAAAAGCTTTTAATCTTGATGAAGTCCCAATAGTTCATTTTTGCCCTTGCTTCCCTTGCCTTTGGTGAGGTTCCTAGGAAGAAGTTGCTGCGGTTGAGGTCGAAGAGGTTGCTGCCTGTGTTCTCCTCGAGGATTTTGATGGATTCCTTTCTCACATTGAGGTCTTTTATCCATTTTGAGTCTATTTTTGTGTGTGGTGTCAGGAAATGATCCAGTTTCATTTTTCTGCATGTGGCTGACCAGTTTTCCCAACACCATTTGTTGAAGAGACTGTCTTTTTCCCACTGGACATTCTTTCCTGCTTTGTCGAAGATTAGTTGACCATAGAGTTGAGGGTCCATTTTTGGGTTCTCTATTCTGTTCCACTGGTCTATGTGTCTGTTTTTGTGCCAGTACCATACTGTCTTGATGATGACGGCTTTGTAATAGAGCTTGAAATCTGGAATTGTGATGCCGCCAACTTTGCTTTTTTTTTTCAACATTCCTTTGGCTATTCGGGGTCTTTTCTGGTTCCATATAAATTTTAGGATTATTTGTTCCATTTCTTTGAAATAAATTGCTGGTATTTTGATGGGGATTGCATTAAATGTGTAGATTGCTCTAGGTAGCATAGACATTTTCACAATATTTATTCTACCCATCCATGAGCATGGAATGTTTTTCCACTTCTTTGTGTCTTCCTCAATTTCTTTCATGAGTACTTTATAGTTTTCTGAATACAGATTCTTTGCCTCTTTGGTTAGGTTTATTCCTAGGTATCTTATGGTTTTGGGTGCAATTGTAAATGGGATTGACTCTTTAATTTCTCTTTCTTCTGTTTTGTTGTTGGTATATAGAAATGCAACTGATTTCTGTGCATTGATTTTATATCCTGACATTTGACTGGATTCCTGTATGAGTTCTAGCAGTTTTGGAGTGGAGTCCTTTGGGTTTTCCACATAAAGTATATCATCTGCAAAGAGTGAGAGTTTGACTTCTTCCTTGCCAATTTGGATGCCTTTTATTTCAAGATATTTTTTTATTTCCTTTTTGATTCTGTCTCTGACACCTTTGGTTGTCAGGAGCATATTGTTTAATATCCACACATATGTGGATTTTTTAGTTTTCCTCTTGTCATTGATTTCTAGTTTCATACCATTGTGGTCAGAAAATATGTTTGGTATGATTTAAATCAAACATTTATTAAGACTTGTTTTGTGGCCTAAGATAGTATCTGTCCTAGAGAAAGTTCTGTATATGCTTGAGAAGAATGTGTATTCTGCTGCTATTAGGTGAAATCTTGTATGCATGTCTCTTAGGTCCATCTGGTCTAACATGTAGTTTAAGTCTGATGTTTCTTTACTGATTTTCTGTCTGGATGATCTATCCGTTGTTGAAAGTAGGGTGTTGGAAGTCCCCCATTATTATTATATTGCTGTCATTTTCTCTTTTCATACTTGTTAATTTTGTTTTATATAGTTAGATAATCTGATGTTGGATATAATATTTACAGTTGTTATAATCTGTTAATGAGTTGACCCCTTTATTGTGATCTGATGACCTTCTTTCTGTCTTGTTACAGTGTTTGGCTTAAAGTCTCTTTCTAGGAAAATTTGCTTTTTTGCCTTTTGGAGAAGTTTTCTCTTACATAGGTATAGGATGGATTCCTCAGTTCTTCACATATGTCAGCTTTCATCTACTCTTACACAGTTCTGGTTACTGGGCAGCACCACTTCCAAGCATTTTACACTATTATGGATTTATTTTTATATTTGTTCTTTTGTTTCAGTTGGCATCAGTAAATACATTTATTTAGTTAATCATTTGAATTGGAATTTCATAAAGGTTTTAGTGGGATTACTAGTGACATCCTAAATTAATTCCCCAGAAAGAAATTCAAAGAAATACTGTATTTTTATGTGATGAAATTCTTAGAAGATAAATTTGTATTCATCTAGTTAAAATTTTGTGCATTTTTAAAAGATGGTCTATGAAATAGCTAGAAAAATTGAAATAAATTCCTTTTTATTTATTATGCTAATGCCAGAATTGCAACAGAATCCTGAAAAATTAATGTTGGAACTCCTTGAAAAACAAATCCTTTTAATGAATCAAATGTTACAAATTAAGGAGTGGTGGATTTGAGGTATGTGTATGTGATATGATACATCTCATATATATTTTGAAACTTTTCAAGTGTGAATAAATCATCTAAAAATGCATGAAATAGATGTTTCTTGCCAAGAATAAATTCCTGAAGGAAAAGACACCAAGTATGCATTTTAAATATTAATTCTTGAAATGAGTCTTTAGATTTAGGCCATTAGGATTGGAATTCAGTCTTTAAGAAAATCAAAGTAAATTAATTTTAAAATATTGCTATCTCATATGATAAAGCTTTAAAGAGTCTGAAAATTCATAAACAGTATTAATGCAGAGAAGAATTTTTCTAGTAATCACATTATCACAAACACTTTCAGTGGTGATTGAACAAAAATATATTTCCAGCATTTTATTTAGTATATTTCTTTAGTTTCTGATGTATACCAAGAAGATTTTTGCATATGATGCTACTGTGAAAATCCAAATGCATATATCTTGCAACTTTTGCCATCATAAATATAGGATAAATTCTTGGTACTGGAATCACACAGTCTGTGATACTGAAATTATGGGCATATTACATTTGACAGCTAGAGTCAAATTGCCTTTCAAAAGCTTGTGCCAATTTGTATCCTCACCAATAGTGTAAAATTGTGTCTGTTTCCCACCTTTTCACTTATCCTTAGGCATTAACAAACATAAATTATGTTAGAGATGTAGAAAAATTTTGTTTTCTTCAGATAAATCAAAAGTCAGCTTTTTATTTATTGCAATTTAAAAAATTTAGGTAGTTAAAAAATTTAGGTAGTCTTTATAGCTTCTGGGTTTTGTGCTTGCCTAGAAAAATCTTCTGTACCTAAGATTATAAGTTCACCCATGATTCTTTTATAATATGTATGACTTTATTTTAGATCTTTACTTCTCTGTATCAGCCCAAATTTATTTTGCTATAAGGAACAATCTATTAATCTAGCTTTATTTTTTCAATTGGTTAGCCAATTATTTTATTGTCATATATTGAATAAGCCCTCTTTTTCACAATATTTGAAGGGTCTATTTTGAGTAAAATGAAACTCATTTATATACGTGTGGGTATATTTCTAAATATTTTGTTCTGTCTTATTGATTTATTTGTTCATTTATCTTACAGTACTAAACAACTTTAATTTTTTTGGCCTTATAATATGTTTTAATGTTTGGTAGGATTAGTTTATCTTCAAATTTCTCAATTTTCTCCTAAAAATCTATTGATATTTTAGTTGATATTACATTGAATTTATTAATTTATGTAGGGAGAATGAACATCTTTACATTGTAATTACTGCATATCCAAGAGTAGTTGTATCATTTGCTTAAATTTTATTTCCTGCTCTTCAGAATTTCTTGCTTTCTTCATATGACCTAGTTTCTTGTTCATTAAGGTTAATTAGGTATTCTTTCTTTTTGGTTGCTGTTACAAATGGAATTTTTGAAATTTTATGTCCTAACTGGTTATGTTTTTATATATTAAAGGCACATGCTTTTTCAGACCTTTTTTGAAGTATTAATGACATATTAGTTTTATGCGTGTAGCATAATGATTTGATATTTGTATACATTGCAAAACGATCACTACAGTAAATAAGTCTAATTAATATCTATCACCATACATAGTTAGAAAAAAATTTTTTTTTCTTGTAATGAGGACTTAAGATCTACTGTATTAGCAACTTTAAAATATATGATACAGTATTAACTGTAGTCACTGCAGAGAATGTTACATCTTCATGAATTACTTATTTTATAACTGGATGCATGTCACATACCATACTAATGCCCTAGCAACTATCAATTTGTTCTCTGTAGTGATGAGCTTGATTTTTTTGGTTTGTTTTAGTTAGTAGATTCCACATATAAGTGAAATCAAATGATACTGCTCTTTCTTGGCCTGACTTGTTTCACTTAGCATAATGCCCTCAAGGTCCAACCATGTTATCACAAGTGGCAGGATTTCATTCTTTTTTTACAGCTGGATAGTATTCCGTGTGTGTGTGTGTGTGTGTGTGTCTGTGTGTGTATAAAATCTGTATAGCACATCTTCTTTATCATCTATCAGTGGACACTTAAGTTGTTCCCATATCTTGGCTGTTGTAAATAATGCTGCAATGAAGATGGGGGTACATAAATCTTTTCAAATTAGTGTTTTTGTTTTCTTCAGATAAATATGCAAAAGTGGAAGTCCTGGATCATATGGTAGTTCTGTTTTTAATTTTTTGTTTTTCATAGTGGCTGCACTAATTTAAATTCCTACCAATAGTGCATAAGGGTTTCCTTTTCTTAAAATTGTGGCTAACACTTGTTATTTCTTGCTGTTTTGAAAATAGACAGTCTAACAGATGTGAGGTGATATCTCATTGTGGTTTTGATTTGCATTTCCTTGATGATTAGTGGTATTTTTCATGTGCCTGTTGGCCATCTCCTTTTTTCCTTTGGAAAAATGTCTATCCAGAGTCTCTATCCATTTTTAAATTGGAATTTTTTTTGGGCTATTGAGTTGTATTTGTTTGTTAATATTTTGGATATTAAACACTTATCAGAAACTTTTTAGTTTGATGTAGTCCCTTCTGCACAGCAAAGGATATCATCAACAAAATGAAAAGACAATACCAAACAGGTGAAAATATTTGCAAATCTTACATCTGATAACAGGTTAATATCCAAAATAAATTTTTGTTTTTATTGCCTTTGCTATTGGAGTTACATTAAAAAAAAATCATCACCAAGACCATAGTCAAGGAGCTTACTTGTATTCTTGTATACTTCTTATTTGTATACAAGGAGCCTATATATTCTTCTAGGAGCTTTATGGTTTCAGGTCTTACATTCAAGTCTTTTATCCATTTCGAGTTTTGTGTGTTGTATAAGATAGTAGTTTCATTCTTTTGCTGTGGCTGTATAGTTTCCCCAACACCATTAATTGATATGACTGTCCTTTTTTATTGGGTATTTTTGCCTCCTGTTTCACAAACAAATTGGCCAACTAGGTGTGGATTATTTGTATTTTGTTCCAGTGATCTATGTGTCTCTTGTTATGCAGTAGCATACTGTTTGATTATTATAGCTTTGTAAAACAATTTGAAATCAGGGAGTATAATTTAGCTTTGTTGTTCTTTCTCAAGATTGCGTTGACTATTTGTGGTCTTTTATGGTTCTATACAAATTTTAGGGCTGTTATATTTCTGTGAAAAATGTCATTGGAATTTTATAGGGATTGAATTGAATATGTGGATTGCTTTAGGTAGTATGTACATTTTAACAATATTTATTCTTCCAAACCATAGAATGGAGTATTTTTCCTTTCTTGTGTGTGTCTTCTGTAGTTTCTTTTTTAAAAAAGATTTATTTATGTAATCCACTGAGCATGGAGTCTGATGCCGGGCTCAGTTCCAAGACCCCAAGATCATGATCTGAGCCAAAATCAAGTTGGCCACTAAACTGACTAGTTACCCAGGTGCCCCTTCTATGGTTTAGCAATGGCTTGTAGTTTTCAGCATCCAGGTCTTTTACCTCTTTGGTTAAATTTATCCCTAGGTATTTTACTTGTTTTTATGTAATTATAAATGAGATTATTTTTTCATTGATGTGTCTGATTGTTAGTATATAGAAAAGGAACAAATTTTTGTATATTAATTTTGTTTCCTGCAACTGTACTGAAATTGTTTATTCTAACAGTTTTTTTGTTTGTTTGTTTGTTTTTGTGGAGTCTTTAGTGTCTCTGTATCCAATATTATCACATAGGCAAACATTGATAGTTTTCTTCTTACTTTCCAATTTGGATTTCCTTTCTTCTCGTCCTCCTTTCCTTCCTTCTTTCCTTCCTTCCTTCCTTCCTTCCTTCCTTCCTTCCTTCCTTCCTTCCTTCCTTCTTTCCTTCCTCCCTTCCTTTTCCCCTTCCTTCCATCCTTTCTTCCTTCCTAATTGGTCTGCCTAGGACTTCTAATACTATGTTGAATACAAGTGATGAGAGTGAACATGCTTGTCTTGTTCTTGATCTTAGAGGAAAAGTTTTCCTCTTTCACCATTGAGTATAATATTAGTTGTGGCTTGTTATGGCTTTTATTATATTGAAGTACTTTCCCTCTATTCTTACTTTTTTGAGAGTTTTTAACATAAATGGTTGTTGAATTTTGTCATCTATTGAGATGATCATGTGATCTTTTTTTAAAAAAAGATTTTATTTATTTATTTGACACAGAGAGAGAGATCAGATCACAAGTAGGCAGAGAAAGAGGAGGAAGCAGGCTCCCCGCTGAGCAGGGAGCCCGATGTGGGCCTCGATCCCAGGACCCTGAGATCATGACCTGAGCCGAAGGCAGAGGCTTTAACCCACTAAGCCACCCAGGCACCCCTTGATCATGTGATCTTTATTCTCTTTATTCTTCATTTTGTTAATGTGGTTTGTCATGTGATTGATTTGTAGATGTTGAACAACATTAACATTCCATCCTTGCATCCCTGGAATGAAATCCACTTGACCATGGTGTATGATCCTTTCGATGTATTTCTGAATTGACTTTGCTGGTATTTTGTTGAGGATTTTTACACCTATCTTCATCAAGGATATTGACTTTTAATTTTCCTTTGTTTTGGTGTCCTCTTTTGGTTTTGGTATCAGGGTAATGATGGACTTGTAAAATGAATTCTCTCCTATTTTTTAGAAAAGTTTGAGGAGAAAAAAAAGAAAAGATTAGGGAGGATTTGTATTGACTCTTCTTTGAATGTTTAGTAGAATTTGCCGCTGAACCACCTGGTACTGGACTTTTGTTTGTGGGATGTTTTTGATTACTGATTCAAAAGTCAGTAGTAATTCATCTTACTAGTAATTGGTCTTTTCAGATTCTCTTTTCTTTATGATTCAGTCATGGAGGGTTGTAGTTTTTAGAAAATAACCATTTCTTTTAGGTTTTCCAATTTGTTAGCACATAATTGTTGATAGTACTCTCTTGTGATTCTTTGTTATGTGTGTGGTATCAGTTGGTAACGTCTCTTTCATTTCTGATTTTATTTATTTGAGCTCGCCCTCTTTTTTCTTGGTTAGTCTAGCTAAAGTTTTATCAGTTTTATATTTTCAAAGAAACAGCTCCTAGTTTTACTGATTTTTTAAAATATCTTTTTAGTCTTTATTTTATTTATTTCCATTCCAATCTTTGTTATTTCCTTCTTCTACTAACTTTGAGCTTTGTTCTTTCTAGTTCTTTGAGGTGTAAATCTTGGTTGTTTATTTGAGGTTTTTCTTATTTTTGGGTGTAGGTATAGATCACTGTGAAATTCTCTCACAGAACTGCTTTTCTGAATCCTATGTATATAGTATGTTTTATTTCCATTTTCCTTTTTTTTTTTAAGATTTATTTATTTATTTGACAGAAAGAGAGAGATCACAAGTAGGCAGAGAGGCAGGCATAGAGAGGAGGAAGCAGGATCCCTACTGTGCAGAGAGCCCAATGCGGGGCTCGATCCCAGGACCCTGAGATCATGACCTGAGCCGAAGGCAAAGGCTTTAACCCACTGAGCCACCCAGGCACCACCATTATTTCCATTTTCATTTATCTCAAGGTATTTTTTTAATTTCTCTGTTGACCCTTTGGTTGTTCAATAGCATGTTGTTTATTTTTTAAAATGTTTATTTAAATTCTTTTAGTTAACATACAGTGTAATGCTGATTTCTGGTGTACCGTATAGTGATTCAGCTCTTCCATAAAATACCCTGTGCTTATTACAACAAGTACACTCCTTCCCCATCACCTATTTTTTTTTTAAGATTTTATTTATTTATTTGACACAGAGTGAGAGATCACAAGTAGGCTGAGAGGCAGGCAGAGAGAGAGGAGGAAGCAGGCTCCTTGCCGAGCAGGGAGCCTGATGTGGGCCTCTATCCCAGGACCCTGAGATCATGACCTGAGCCAAAAGCAGAGGCTTTAACCCACTGAGCCACCCAGGTGCCCTCCCCATCACCTATTTAACCTATATCCCCCACCCTCCTCCCCTCGGGGTAACCATTAGTTTGTTCTCTAAAGTTAACAGAGTATGTTTCTTGGTTTACCTCCCTCTCTTTTTTCCCCCCTTTGCTTGTTTGTTTTGTTTCTTAAATTCCATATATGAGTGAAATTGTATGGTATTTGTCTTTCTCTGACTGACATACTTTGCTTATCTTAATACTCTCTAGCTCCATCCATGTTGTTACAAATGGCAAGATTTAATTCCTTTTTATGGCTAATTCTCTCTCTCTCTCTCCACACACACACACACACACACACACACACACACACACACACACACACACACATATATATCTCCATAATTTGGCTGTTGTAGATAATGCTGGTATGAATATCAGGGTACATCTATCCCATTGAATTAGTATTTTTATATTCTTTGGGTAAATACCTAGTAATGCAATTGCTGGGTCCTAAGGTAGTTCCATTTTTAACTTTTTGAGGAATCTCCATACTGTTTTCCAGAGTGGCTGCACCAGTTTGCTTTCCCACCAACAGTGCAAGAGGATTCCCTTTCTCCATATCCCCACCAACATCTGTTGTTTCTTGTGTTATTGATTTTAGCCATTCTGACAAGTGTGAGATGACATTGAATTTTGATTTGTATATCCCTGATGATGAGTGATATTGAGCATCTTTTTGTGTGTTTGTTGACCATCTATATGTCTTTTTTGGAAAAATGTCTATTCATGTGTTCTGCCCACTTTTTAATTAGATTATTTGTTTTTTGGGTGTTGAGTTTTATAAGTTCTTTATATATTTTGGATACTAATCCTTTATCAGATGTCATTTGCATATATCTTCTCCCATTCCATAGGTTGCCTTTTAGTTTTGTTGATTATTTCCTTCACCGTGCAGAAGATTTTTATTTTGATGAAGTCCCAGTAGTTTATTTTTGCTTTTTGCTTTTGTTTCTCTTGCCTTTGGAGATATATCTAGAAAAAAGTTCCTAAGGCCAATGTCAGAGAGGTTATATATATATATATATATATATATATATATATATATATATATATTCCTCTCTAGGATTCTTATAGTTTCAAGTCTCACATTTAGGTCTTTAATCCATTTTGAATTTATTTTTGTGTATAGTGTAAAGAAGTAGTATTTTCATCTTTTTGCATGTTGCTGCTTAGTTTTCTGAACACTGTTTATTGAAGAGACTGTCTTTTTCCCATTGGATATTCTTTCCTGCTTTGTTGAAGGTTAGTTGACCGTATAGTTGTGGGTTTGTTTCTGGGTTTTCTTTTCTGTTCTATTGATCTGTGTGTCTGTTTTTGTGCCAGTACCATACTGTTTTGATCACTACAACTTTGTAATATAACTTGAAGTCTGGAATTGTGATGCCTCCAACTTTGCTCTTCTTTTTTTAAGGTTGCTTTGACGATTCACGGTCTTTGTGATTCCATACAAATTTTTAGGATTTTTTTTGTAGCTCTGTCAAACATTCTGTTGGTGTTTTGAGAGGGATTTTGTTAAATGTGTAGATTCCAATCTTGCCGTTTGCAACGACATGGATAGAACTGGAGGGTATTATGCTGAGCGAAATAAGTCAATCAGAGAAAGACAATTATCATATGATCTCTCTGATATGAGGAACTTGAGGGGCAGGGTGGGGCGTCGTGGGGGGTAGGGAGGGAAAAATAATGAAACAAGATGGAATGGGGAAGGAGACAAACCATAAGAGACTCCTAATCTCACAAAACAAACTGAGGGTTACTGGGGGGTGGGAGGGTAGGGATAGGGTGGATGGGTTATGGACATTGGGGAGGGTTTGTGCTTTGGTGAATGCTGTGAAAGATGTAAGCCTGATGATTCACAGACCTGTACCCCTTAGGCAAAGAATAAAAATAAAATTTAAAAAAATGTGTAGATTCCTTTGGGTAGCATAGACATTTTAACAATATTTGTTCTTCTGATCCTTGAGCATAGAATGCTTTTCCATTTCTTTGTATCATCTTCAGTTTCTTTCATCAGTGTTTTATAGTTTTCAGAGTACAGGTCCTTTCTTTGGTTAGGTTTATCCCTAGGTATCTTATTGTTTTTGGTGCAATTGTAAATGGGATTGATTCCTTAATTTCTCTTTCTGCTCCTTTGTTATTGGTGTGTAGAAATGCAACAGATTTCCATATGTTGATTTTGTATCCTGTGACTTTCCTGAATTAGTTTATCAGTTTTAGCAGGTTTTTTTGGTGGAGTTTTTAGGTTTTTTATAGGTAGTGTCATGTCATCTGCAAATAGTGAAAGTTTTACTTCTTCCTTGCCAATTTGGATGCCTTTTATTTCTTTTTGTTGTCTGTTTACTGTCGTTAGGACTTCCAGTACTATGTTAAATAACTGTTGAGAATGGACATCCGTGTATTTTCCTCATCATAGAGGAAAAGCTGTCAGGTTTTCCCCATTGAGGTTGATGTTAGCTGTGGGCTTTTTATATATGGCCTTTATTATGTTGAGGTATATGTCCTCTAAACCTCCCTCATTGAGGGTTTTTATCATGGTAGCATTTGATTAATCTCTACATATTTGTGAATTCTCGAGTTTTCTTTTTGTAATTGTTTTCTAGTTTCATACCTTTGTGGTTAAAAGACACTTAATATAATTTCAGTCTTTTAAAATTTATTACAACTTTTTTTGTGTCCTAACATATGGTCTATACCAGAAAATGTTATAGGTGCACTTGAGAAGAATGTATATTCTGCTGCTTTGGGATTGAATATTCTGTATATATCTATTAAGTCCATCTAGTCTAATGTATCACTTAAGGTGCAACACATATTTGATAACTTCCACTTTCTTCATTTTTTTACTGTTCTTAATAATTGATTTACTGTTTGGGGTGCCTGGGTGGCTCAGTCGGTTAAGTATCTGATGCATGATTTTGGCTCAGGTCATGAACTTGTGGGTCGTCAGATCAAGCCCCATGTCAGGCTTCATGCTTAGTGGGGAGTCTGCTTGAGATTCTCTCCTCTGCCTCTCCCCCCACTCGTGTGCATGTCCCCCCCCAATAGATAAATCTTTAAAAGCATTAATTGATTTACTCTTCTTTTTATTGTTTTATTTATATTTTCTACAAATACTTTTACTTGTCATTTCCATTTTCATCCCTCATTTACTTTTCTTGTTTAATTGAAAGATTTGATATTTATTGATTTGCTGTCCCATTAATTTAAGTGATATTGGTCTATAATTTTCTATTTTTGAAGAATGTCTAGTTTTGGTATAATTCTTATGCTGTTTTTCTAAAATAAGATTTAGATAAATCCATGACCAGATTGGATTCTAAACTTAAATTCCCATGTGTTAAATAGCCACAGCATTCCAAAAGGAAAAGTTATCAATTATACATAATAGTGTTTAAATTAATTAGGTTTGGCATTCTTGAAAGAATTAACATTATAGAGGTAATTACAAAAAGTATTTTTTTTTAGAACTTTGAGATATATAGCAAAAATTTCAATTTTATGGTCTGTAATTTCTGTCTATATAAAGGTACATACTATTTTTCACTTTAATATCTCACATCCTCCTGTGTGAGATCTTTGCTTTGTCTGTTGTTGTTCTCTGAATATACATTGCTATTCCTAACCCAGCACTGACATGCATGGTTGGATTTATTATTTCATTTATTACTGGAGCACCTTTGTTTTCTAAATGCGATACAAAAGTCTGGAGTTACAGTGGTAAACGAGGGCTATATTTCTCACAGTCATGGACTTTCTGATTTATAGTACCAACATGATATATAACCTGGTTACAAGTTTTGGAATTAGACGGACGGGTTCAAATACTTGCTTTGCCACCTAATAGCAGTATTACCATGGGTGTGTTATTTAACATCTCTACACCTTAGTTTTTTTCATCTCATCTCATCCTCTAGAAAGGAAATACTAAATATTTCTACTTGAGAGCATTTTTGTGTAAAGTCCTTGAATTCATATTTGTCAACTACGTTGCACAGCCCTTGGCACACAGCAAGTACTCAATAATGGTATGGTAATTATTATGGATACGTAACTGTTTCTTCTATAAAAATCATTGCACATGAAATCCATCTTTGGGTATTTTGTACAGTCTACATCACATCACTTTTCTAAGACCGTAGTGCATGAACAATCAAACTTTAAAAGCATGCCTTTCAAAAATTGAGATAGATTCATTGAAAGAGATAAAAGGAGTTCAGTATTCTCTAGTTAAATGTGGCCTCTGTTGATTTTAGTAATATTTAAGTGAGCAAATTTCAGTTCTGTTTGTATTATATTTTAGATCTAGTTTTATAAAATTGTTTCTTAGCTTCAGAATAACAAATAGAGTTGCTTTGTGTGTAGTGATTTAGCAACTGGACACTGCTTTCCATTTTATTGCTTAAGTAAGACTTGTTAAATGAAATATTATTCACAGCATGGTAGTAAATACTTTACATTCTTCTTCTTATATACTTTCTCTGGACTTTGTAAATGGCATAACTCAGTTCTCTGACCTCTTTTAGTATTAAAACAAGTTACTGAACCATTTCATTTACCTTTTGCAATTTCAAAGACCAATAATAAGAAATGTTTTAATTTTAAAACTTTTTTAATCTTAGGGCTGATTCTAGGAATCTTTAGATTCATTGCCAACTTTGATGAATGATACCTGAAGTGGAAAACAGCTCAAAGTGTGCAATCGAGTTTGGACCCATCATTTTCATTTGTAATATACAAAAATAAGGGGAGGGGATAAGACTATACTTGGACTAAGTACTTGGATCCCAAATTTTGTATTTTTGAAGGTAGGAGAATAATGGAATTCATAGGATAATCTCTAAGCCAAAAGGCAAAAGTATTTGAGATGAATCAAGTGTGACAAGAGAGTATTTACATGTGTTTGATAAGGTGGAAAAAGGAACTTTCACATTGAGTAGGTTAATCTGTTCTTTTTTTCTTCTTTCTGTTTCCAAAAGAGTCAGGTTTGACTTCTTACAGCTGACAAATGGCCTACCTGAAATATTTCACAGAAGAGAGAGCAGGATTTAGACAGAATTGATTTAATTTCTTGCTAAACTGAAAATTTTCAGTGTGTTTAATTGGTTCATCTTTATCAAGTAGGACAAATATAAAGCTTTAGGGAAGAAACTTGTAACATTATTAAATATAATAGCTCAGAAGTAGTGATAACAGTGAGAAATAAAAACATTAAAAAATTAAAATGCGTGATGACAACAGGATTTGGGGTCAGCTTAAAGGGAAGATCAGTGAAACCCCAACATTCATTCAAGACTAAACAGAGACATATTGTTAATCTTGATAAGGACTGCTTTGGTTGGAGGGGTTAGGACAGAAGTCATTTATATGAATTCAAAAGAGAACAGGAGGAAAATAAGTAAATGCAGTAAATATGATAACTCCTAAGTATCATTGCTAGAAACAATAAAGTAATGGGTGGTAGCTAAAGAGAGATGTAAGGTTAAGGAAGGGGATTTGGGGCATTGTTTTGTTTTTTTAACCTTGGGAAATATTAGGGCTTACTAGCTTGTGGATGGATATGGTCCATTAAAAAGGGAAAGTTAGATACATAGGAGAGATTCAGGGCAATTTCTCCAGCATTGGCTTGAGGTTGACAAGAAGTGATGGCAGCCACTGTATAAGTCTTTTATGTCCAAATATATCCAGTCACTAAGTTGTATTTATTCTTATTAATTGCAGTGTTAAAAATTAAAGAAAAGGACTATTGATATTCCAGATTTCACTTTTTTTAAATTTTTTACAAAAATATATAATTTTATTTTTCTTCTTCCTTTAGATGTTCTTAATAGTTGCTCCTCTTTCTGTTCTCTACAACTGGAGGGATGAATTGGACACCTGGGGATATTTCAGAGTCACTATTTTACATGGTAACAAAAAAGACAATGAACTGATTCGTGTAAAGCAGGGGAAATGTGAAATTGCTCTAACTACTTATGAAACGCTACGTTTATGTCTGGAGGAACTTAACAGGTAATGGGAATAATGGGAATTAGTGTATTAATATTCTGTTTATACCCATTGTATTTATCCCTTTATATTGTGATTTTTTAAGAAGTTCTAAATATTCCTTAGTATAATGTCATTTCGTTTCAGAATTATTGAAATAGTTTATAATAATTTATTCTCTAAAAAGGAAAAACCTGTGGGGTGCCTGGTGGTTCAGTCAATTAAGCATCCCACTCTTGAATTTGGCTCAGGTCATGATCTCAGGGTCGTGGGATTGAGCCCCATGTCATGCTCCATGTGGGCGTGGAGTTTGGTTAATATTCTTTCTCTCCCTCTCCCACCCCCCCATCCTGTCTCAAAACAAAACAAAACAAAACCTGCATCAGATTTTATGCAGTCCATTCTTTTTCCCTTATTCCATCTCCAAACAATGCATGTTAAAGAAGGGTAATACTGTCCTAAATTTTACACATGTCACCTCTAGACTAAGGCAGCAATTTTCATGAATGATTTTAATTATGGGAATCTGTTGCAAATGTTGAATGGAAAAAATACATATACATATTGAGAATCAGGGTTCCAGGACTATAAGTACCCAAAAGAAATGAACTGGCTCATGCCCACCTGCGTCTTAAGATATTAATGCAGCATCTAGAGACATAACTATAAAGCCATGTGAGTGTTATGATATGTAACAGAGGATGTTGTGGGAGCACATAAGGGACCTAACTCTGTTGCAGATTGAGGAGAGTTGTCAGGGAGCTTCCCAGAGGAGATGACCTATGAGCTGAGTAAGAATTGAAGTATGAGTAAGGGTAATGCAGGAAGAAGGAGCAAAGAGCATTTGCAGATGCCTTCAGCCCACAAACATCACGGCCCACTTTTGAATAAATTAAAGTTGTTCTGATGCTTTCTGTGTCTCATGGCAGCATACATGTAAGAGGGAAGTGGCTGGGAGACAACAACTGTGTGGTAAGCAAGGAACAGATTGTAAAAGATATTGAAAGCTGTCTGGGAATTAGAGGTCTTTATTCTTAGAGTAGTAAAGTGCTCTAGAAATGTTTACAATGGATTACTAATATGATAAAAATGGTCAGATTTGCATTTTATAAGCAACCTGCCTGCTGTGTGTGCAGACAGAGGAGAACCAAACTAAATGGACCAATTAGGAGGCTTATTATGAGCTAAATTGTGTCCCCTCCAAGTTTGTGTGTGCAAGTCTCAACCCCAAGGACCTCAGAATGTAACTGTATTTAGAGATAATATTTTTAAGGAAGCAGTTAAGTTAAAATGAGGCCATTAAGGTAGCCTCGTCTAATCCGCCCGGGGTCCTTAGAAGAGAAAGAGATATCAGGAACTTGAGTGCACAGAGGAAAGGATACATGGGGACACAACAAGAAGGCAGCCATCTATAAGCCAAGGAGAGAGGCCTCAGAAGAAACCAAACCCACCAACACTTTGGTCTTGGATTTCTAGTCTCTAAAACTGTTGTGTCTGGCACGTGATAATATTTTTGCTCATCATAGTAATTTTGAGATTCATCCATGATACTGAATATATCTGTGATCATTCTTTTTTAATTCTGAGGTGTATTACATTTTATGAATATATCACATTTTGTTACCCATTAATTTGAGGATAGATATTTATATTTGGGTTTTTCAGTTTTTGGTTCTAAGTAAAGCTCTAAGGAGTATTATTATAGAAGCCTTTTTTTAAGCATACATTTTCATTTATCTTGGGTAGACATGCATGCATTTCCTGGGAGTAGAATTGTTGGGTTATATAAGTGTAGGTTTAACTTTAGAAGAAATTGCCAAACCATTTTCTTGAGTGATTGTACCATTCCATTCCGATGAGCAATCTATGAGACTTCAGTTGCTTCATATATTCACCAATATTTGGCCTTATCAGTCTTTTTGTTTTTAGATATTTTAGTGTATCTGTAGTGGTACTTTGTTGTATAATTTGCATTTTTCTGAACTATGTCTACATGAAAAAAACATTTACAGTTATTCTGTAATGTTCTATAAATAGCAATAAAGTCAAGTGGGTTAGGAGTTCTTAAGTGTTCTCTGTCTTTACTAATTTTCTGTTGTTTTATAATTTCTGAGAGAGAAATGTTGTAATCTTCAATTATACTTGTATATTTTTAAATTCTTTTGAGTTCCGTCAGCTTTTAGTTCATTGTTTTGAAGCTCTTATTGGGTACACACATTTAAGATTAGTATCTTTTTCTTATGTATTAGTCCTTTTATCTTAAAAAATGTTCCTTTTTATATTTTGAAGTTTTATCTGATATCAATATAGACAATACAGCCTTCTTATACTTAGTGAATGTTTGTCATTTTCTGTCTTTCTATTTGAATATATTGGTTCTTTGTATTTAAAGTGAGCCTTTGTGGTTAATGATAGATCTTGCTTTTTTTATGAATTTTGATAACCTTCCTTTTATTTGGAGTATTTAATCCATTTACATTTAATATAGTTATTAGTAAAATGGATTTCCATTTTTGTCAGCTCTAGGATTTGATTTTATCTCACTTACAAGCTAATAATAGCCTACTCCTATTTCATGGATGCTATCAGAAATATAGGAGTAATCTGAGGTATGGAGAAGTTAAATAATTCACCAAAGCCTACATGACATGAAATTTAAAATTTGACCAACTAAATCCAGAACTTGGGTTTTATTTAATATTTTATATGAACCCAAAAAATGTTCTGCACATACATAAATGTAAGTAAGGTATTCATTCATCATAGCATCAATCGTATTTTAAAAGTTTTAATTGTCTGCCCTTTTAGACTGTGAGGACATTGGTGTAGGATAATTTCCGTATTTCAGTGCTTATTATACTTCCAGCACATAATACTTGCTGAATAAATATTTGTTAAGTAGTTATTTTCTGTGATTGTTACAAATATTAAATAAGAATTCTGAAGTGGAATTTTGTAGGTATGTGTCCCAGATTTCTGTGTAAAATTGAAAAATTAAATGTTACACTGTTTGTTATGTATAACATTCTGTTATTTGTTCAAATGGCTTCATTTTGACAAATATTCAAAATAATTTAGATTTCATTTGAGTAAATATTAAGTAATTCTGTTTTAGAATTGCTGCAATCTGTTTTTTTTCATACATGTTTTATTAGTTTCAGGTGTACAACCTAGTGACATATAAACGAGTTTATATGTTATGCTATGCTCAAATATTATGTAATTTTTGTGAGAATAGCATTCTGTGGTAGAATAAGATTAAACATTGATCATAGATAATCCAGAGTAAACATACTATATGAGTGAGCTATATCTCTTTTTGTTATTATTATTATTTTTTGCTTCATTATTATTTTTATCAGTTATATGTGTATATTATTTAAAGAGCCAAATATGGGGCGCCTGGGTGGCTCAGTGGGTTAAAGCCTCTGCTTTCGGCTCAGGTCATGATCTCAGGGTCCTGGGATCGAGGCCCGCATCGGGCTCTCTGCTCAGCAGGGAGCCTGCTTCCCCCTCTCTCTCTGCCTGCCTCTCTGCCTCCTTGTGATCTCTCTCCCTCTGTGAAATAAATAAATAAATAAATCTTTAAAAAAATAAAAAATAAAAAATAAAGAGCCAAATATGAAAAACTGCAATTCACTCCTTCCTGCCACCTCTATAACCTGTTCTTCAGACACAACCATCTTCAGTTCTTTAACTTATTTTCCTACTTTTACCTCTAAAGAACATTTTTATGCTGCAACTTTTTAAATTTTAGTTTAGTTTAGTTTAGTTTTCAGTACACCCACTGATTTCTTAAGAAAATGAGGATTTTGCCCTTCTTTTCCTTACTTTAGGGTGACCTGGCTGGACTATTTTATGGAGTAGCTACTACTATCTAGGGGATCCAGTTGCTTCTTAGACTTGAACATTTACATAACTCAAATTTCCAGAGGCATCTAGTACCACCAATTCCTAGCTTTTTAAGACCTCAGTAATATGAATCAGATTGCTTCTTGGCTCTCTCCACTACTGGCATAGGCTACTACTTTCTCTGCTTTTCTAAGTCATGTTCATTTTCTTCCTAGCCACTAAAATTTTGTGGTTGTTTTTTCCTCTTTTTCTTTGTTCTTTTGTTCTTTTTTAACTTTATATTAAGAAATTATCAAACCTATAGAAAAATTGAAGTAACAGTATATGAATATTTATATACATACCACCTATATTCACCAGTTTTGTGTATGTGTGTGTGTATTCAAATGTTGGCAAAATATGTTAATACATGTGTCTATGTACAGTGGTGGTATTGAGTCGTTTCAGTAAGTGGTATATAACATGACAATATTCTCTCTAAATATCTTAGCATAGATTTCCTAAAACTAATTATATTTTTTCCCATACCACATTATCATCACACCTAAGAAAATTAACAGCAATTAAAATTTCCTTATCTAAAATATTGTTAAAATCCAGTACTTCCAAAGCAGGATTCAATAAGTGTTCAAATGATGGATTTGTTGATTAAGTCTATTTAGTCTCTTCTATCTGGGACATTCCCCCAACTTTACTTTTTTATTATATGATATTTTGAGGAGATAAGGCCAGTTGTCTTTTAGGATGTCTCAAATATTAGATTCATCTCTTTACTTTCTCAAGGTATTGTGTATTCCTTTGACATCTGTATTTCTATAAGCTGATTTTGGTCTAAAGGCTTAATTAGATTCAGGTTAATCATTTTTTATAAGAATCCTTTGTAAGTGAGGCTGTGGGCTTCATATTACATTACTCAGGAGATAGTAATGTCAGGTTGTTTCACTATTAATGATGCCAAGTTTGTCCTACAGGCTACAGAGTGGTCATCAGAGATTATAAAGTTATGTTTCTCCTTTTACAATTAGAAGTAATTTGTGGGATGATACTTTGCCAGTATTTGAATATTCTGATCCTTCAGTCCTTTTGTTTAGTGGTATTAGCATACAAAAGTTATTCTTGCCTCAATCAGTTATTTTATGGTTATCAGTTATTTTAGTTATTAGTTATCAGTTATTCAGTTATCAGCTATTTTAATGTTTTCCTAAATTTATCATTTCTTCTACACTTATTAACTGACATTCTCCTTTAATTGGGAATTAACTATAATATCGACTAAAAAAGCAAGGCAAATGCTCACTTCTTTGGCCAACTTTCAGACTAAGATGTTGGTGTAATGGTCATCTACAATGATAACAGAGTTTTCCTCCCATCTCTCCCTTTTTTGAGTGTCACTGTGGATTAATAGATTAATGAAGTAGATTTGACATACCATAGAATAATAATATACCATAATAATAATAATAATATACCATTCTAAGTATAGAATAATTTTTAATAAATTTATAGAGTTGCAAGTATCACCAGAATCTAGTTTTAGAACATTTCTATTCACCTCAAATAGTTTTTTTGGTTCAAGTCAATCTGTGGTCCCATCTTCAGTTTCAAGCAATGCAATCTGCTTTCTGTCTTTTCTGGAAATTTCATGTAAATGGAATAATTCACTATGTAGTCTTTTATGTTTGGTTTCCTTCACTTAACATCATGATTTTGAGATCCATCATGTTGTAGCATGTTTCAATAGTTTGTCTCTATTTATTGCTTAACAGTACTATTATATGTATATACCTAATTTTGTTGATCCATTCATCAATGCATGGACATTTGAATTGTTTTTGGCTGTCATGAATAATGCTGCTGTGAACACATGAACAAGTCTTTCTGTGGATGTAAATTTTCTTTTTTTCTTTTCTTCTTTGACAGATACTTAGGAATGGAATTCCTGGGTATTAGGAGAAATTTAATTTTTAAAGAAACTGCCAAATTGTTTTAAAAAAGTAGCTGCACCAAAAAAAAAAAAAAGGAAAAAGAAAATAGAAAAGTAACTACACTTCCCCAAAATCAGTGTATAAGGATTTGTTTTCCCACATCCTTGTCAACACTTGATATTGTCAGTCTTTTTTTTATTACAGCCATTCAGATGGGTTTATAGCAGTATCTTGTGGTTTTAATTTTCATTTTTCTAATGACCAAAGATACTGAGAATCTTTTATGTACTTATTTGTTCTTTGTATACCTTCTTTGGCTAAATGTCTATTAAGGTATTTTACTCATCTTTTAAATTGGATTGTTTTAGTTTGTGTTGGGTTGTAATAATTCTTTATATATTCTGTGTATAATAAGCTCTTTACTAGGTTATGATTTACAAATATTTTCTCCCAGTCTGTAGCATGTCTTTAATTTTCCTATGGTTTCTTTGGAAGAGCAGAAGTTTTTAACTTTAATAAAGTCCAACTTATCAAAAAAATTTTACTGGTGTCATATCTAAGAAATTTATGCTTAACCCAGAATCACAAGATATTTTTTCCTATTTTTTATACATTTTATAGTTTTGGGTCTTATATTTAGGTCTATGATCTCTTTTGAGTTTATTTTGTTTATGGCGTGAGGTAAGGATCTAAATTAATCTTTTTCCCTAGAATTTTGGGGCTTTTGTTTATCTAATGTTTTATATTGTTATAATCATTATTGTTAATGATGTTCAAATTTTCCAATTAGTTTGGCTTTTGTGTCCTTTGGACATGCCTTCATTTGTCTATGAATACATCTGTGTTTTCTGGCTCTTCAGTGTTTCCCCTGCTGCATATCTGAAATCAATCATTTCTCCATGGGGCTTTGTTTTGTTTTGTTTTGTTTTGTTTTGTTTTAGTGAACTGACTGCTATGGGTGCTCATTGCTACTGGGGTAACTAACAATTGATTATAAACCTTTTTAGCAGACAGATCTATGTAATATAACTTTTTAAAATCCTAAGTTTATATTGACATTTTTCATTCAGATTTGACATTACAAGTTTTGCTTTTTATATTTCTCTAGTTTATTCTTTTTAAAAGTCACTTTTTTGTCATTTTAGTGATGTTTAAATGAGTTTTGTCATTCCACCATCATTAAACAGAATCTATGCCCTTTTGTCTCCCTACATATTTTATTTTTATGGGTTGTCCAAACCCATGACCATTTAACTAACTGAGAATCCTATGGAATCATCAAAGAGTAAATAGGGGAAAAACTCTAAAACTTTGGTAGAGAAAGCTGCTCTCTAAAAATTATACAGAGTAAGAAAGAGAAGTTTTCTCAACATTTCCCCCCTTTTTTCCTCACTTTGCAGTTTGGAATGGTCAGCTGTCATTGTGGATGAAGCTCATAGAATCAAGAATCCAAAGGCTAGAATAACAGAAGTTATGAAAGCTTTGAAATGTAATGTCCGCATTGGCCTCACTGGAACCATTCTTCAGAACAACATGAAAGAACTGTGGTGTGTTATGGACTGGTGAGTGAAAACAACTTTTCTGTTTTGGAAAATTTTTAGTATTTCTTTAATGTTACCTTGTTTGCTAATTAATAGTTTCTAAAAAAAAATTATGTCTGTTTTTGGACGTGTTTGTCCCAAACACAGTATACAGAGTAGAGAGCCCCATGAATACCTATCTTTATATATTACTCTTGGTCCCTGAGGTAAATATCTGAACTTATTTACCAATTCTGTCATCTTATAGTTATTTACTGAAATGTGATAAAGAAAACACATTCTCTTTTCTTGCATTTTGTTATTGAATGAACTCATGAACAAGTGACTTAGTATATTTCTTAGAAGCAAAAAGAAGTCAATGTGTTTCTTTTCAGATAATTTAATAAAGCTGTCATATTTTTTAAATTTTCTTTATAAAGGGCTGTGCCAGGACTTTTAGGTAGTAGGATCCACTTCAAGAAGCAGTTTTCTGACCCAGTAGAACATGGTCAGAGACATACAGCAACAAAAAGAGAACTAGCTACCGGCCGAAAGGCCATGCAAAGGCTTGCAAAGAAGATGTCTGGATGGTTTCTTAGGCGTACCAAGACTCTAATCAAGGATCAGTTGCCTAAAAAGGAAGACCGGGTGAGAATTGCATTTGTTTAAATTATTAATTTATCATCATTTAATTATTAATTTCTCATGTTTTATTTTTTCTGAAAAAATTGTTTTTAAGAGGAAATCTATCTCCTGTGGCATTTTATGAATGTACTTTTTTGCCTTTTACTCAGTGTGGAAAAAAATTATTATATGCAAATTCAGAAAGCATTAATTAAGCCTAATCTAATAGGTTAGCTAATAGATTTATTGTTAATATACATCAAATTCATTTCTCTTATTTTATAAGAATGCTTTTTGGTATAATTCTTTCTCACTGAAGAAAGAAGAACTCTCTCCCTAACTTGTTTTCTGTTCATATTTTGCCTTTCATCTATTTTAACTACTATCTATAGCCCAGTGTATTCTTCGAGACCTTAATAACAGCTATAGGACCAAGTGATTAAAAACTTTGTTTTATAGGTTTGTTTCTTTTAGAATGCTATCTATAGTTATACAACTAAGAATTCGAAGAATTTTAGGAAAGTTATAATTAAATTCTGTCAATTGTTTAAAAACGTAGTTGTCCTCTTTTATAGTTTTTAATCTTGTGGTTCTTCTAATTCAGGTAATGCAATAAAGGTTCTATAAATTACCATGTGAACAAAGCTTAGTTAATGTGCCAAGTACAGGCAATACTATCAAATACTCTCTAATCCTAGGATATCCTATTGATCATTACTTTAAAAAATAGATTTGAAAGGAAAATATACTGATATACAAGTTGGGCAAATTGACTTTTCTATCTAAAGAAAATATTACTGTTTAATTGGAGTACTTAATGAACCCCTACTTTTTAAAATATTTTGTGTAATTTTACATATATTATTTAGTTGTCTGTCCAGTAGAGCAATAACTATAAATATTTGAAGAGAGAATTGTGCACAGAGTGTTTAGAGCTTGGGCTCTGAAATGACATAATGTAGGCTTGAATCCTGGCTCCCCTACTTAGGAGTTTTGTGACCTTGAGCACTTTGCTAAGTCTTCCAAACCTTGATTTCTTTACCTGTAAATAGGAATGATGGTAGCAGTGTCTGTCTTACATGATTGTTCTGAAGTGTGTGGCATGTGAGAAGTGTTTAGTAAATGTCACTACGTGTTTTAAGTTACTTAGGAATAAATTTAACCAAGGAGGTGAAAGACCTAAACACTGAAAACTAAGATGAAAGAAATTGAAGAAGACACAAAAAAATGGAAGGATACCTATGTTTGTGGATTAGAAGAATTAATATTGTTAAAATATCCATAGTACCCAAAACCATGTATAGATTCAGTGCAATCCCTATCAAAATTCCTATGGCATATTTTTATAGGAATAGAAAAAACATTCCTAAAATTTGTATGGAACCATAGATCCTGAAATAGCCAAAGCGATCTTGAGAAAGCACAGCAAATTTGGCAGGCATCACATTTCCTGATTTCACACCATGTTACAAAGCTATAGTAATCAAAACAGTATGGTACTGGCATAAAAGTAGACACATAAGTCAGTAGAGTAGAATAGAGAACCCAGAAACAAACCCACACATATCCAGTCAACTAATGTTAGACAGGGGAGCCAAGAATACTCAGTGAGTAAGAGAGGAAGATACTCTTTTCAATAAGTGATGGTGGGAAAATTGGATATTCATATGCAAAAGAAAGCAGTTGGACACCTGTCTTATACCACTCACAAAAATTAACTGGAAATGGATTAAAGATTAAAACTCAAGTCATAACCTTATAAAACTCCTAGAGGAAAAAAGGGAAAGAGCTCCTTGATGCTGGTCTTGGTGATGACTTTTTGAATATGACATCAAAAGTATAAGCAACAAAGCAAAAATAAGGAAGTGAGACTATGGGGTGCCTGGGTGGCACAGTTAAGGGTCTGACTCTTGGTTTCAGCTCAGTTGTGGTCTCAGGGTCATGAGACTGAGCTGAGCTGAACTGTGTCAGGCTCAGTGCTCGGTGTAGAGTCTGTTTAACACTCTTTCTCCCTCTCCCTCTGCCCCTCACCCCCCCCCAAACCTGCTCTCTCTCTCTAAAATAAATTAGTAAATATTTTTCTAAAAAAGTGAGACTACATCACACTTAAAAGCTTCTGTACCCCAGGGGTGCCTGTGTGGCTCAGTCATTAAGTGTCTGCCTTTGGCTCAGGTCATGATCCCAGGGTCCTGGGATCGAGTTCTGCATCAGGCTCCCTGCTAAGTGGAGAGCATGCTTCTCCCTCTCCCTCTGCTGTTCCCCCTGCTTGTGCTCTCTCTCTCTCGCTGTCTATCAAATAAATAAATAAATAAAAACTTAAAAAAATATCTTCTATACACCAAAAGAAACAATCAACAAAATTTGTCATTTTTTTTTTGCCATATTCTGTTTTAGTGTTATAAACATATTTATAATAGAGGGCTTTTCCTTTTTATTCACATTTTTCAAAATCTTATTATGGGTTTTATGACCCTGGTTACATATGGCTACATCTAGAAGACTTTTACCAATTTCCAGTGCTACTAGAAATATAAAGTAAATTACATCCTGCATAACTTAGTAGCATGATTTTATCAAATTTTCTTCTTTTTTTGAATTTGGGCACAAAATAGAAACTTGTAGTTGCTTTTATGTGTATTTTCTAAATTTTTACCTTTACTAATCTTAGGAATTTATAGTAGGATATCAAATACAAATTGTAATACAAATAGTAATAATAAAGTTTTAAATTTTTTTCTAAGTTTTTAAGGAATTCAGTACTATTCATACTCTTGTTCTAAAGTTTTCCCTTTTCTTGTTATCCAGTTTTTTTGTTAGTTTGTTTTGGTTTTTTTTTTTTTGAGAGTACAAATAGAGGAGAGGGGCAAAGGGAGAGAGAAAGCAGACTCCCCACTAAGCAGGGAGTCTGATGTGGGACTCCATCCCAGGACTCTGGGATCATGACCTGAGCCAAAGGCAGACGTGCTTAACCAACTGAGCCACCCAGGCACCCCTCCTTATCTAGTTTTTTTAATTTGATCTAAACCATAGTCATTTATTTGCATGGTAGGCTAATAGTATGAAACCCTGAAAAGATCCAGAATATATTTAGAAATATATAAGGAAAACACTTGTTTTTTCATATTTTGATTCCTTTCAATTGAAAAACAAATTCTACGAGATTTATTTGAAAATAAAGTTATTTATATAGCTTAGAGCAGGGTGGAAAAATTGTTGTAATAACGTATCTAAAAGAAAAATAGTTTATAAGCAGTTTTCACTCTTACAGTCTTTAAAACCTGGTGTACATTGGGATTATTAGTGCTATAAAAAAGTACCAATAATTCTTCATGTTTCATCTTGGCAGATGGTGTATTGTTCTCTGACAGATTTCCAGAAAGCGGTCTATCAAACAGTTTTAGAAACAAAAGATGTGACTTTGATACTTCAATCTTCTGAGCCTTGTAGCTGCAGCAGTGGCCGGAAAAGGAGAAATTGTTGTTATAAGGCAAGCGTTTCTGGGTGGTATCTTCACATCTTGCTTTTGATTACATAGCTCTCTATTCTAGTATTGGAAGTGAGGAGCAGATAGAATAACTTTTCCTCAGTTCTTTAACTTTAGAAGCCATAAGCTAATAAAAAGGAATAGTTTTCAAGAGTATTTCACAATATCAAATAGTAGTCATAGCAAAATATAATATTCAAATATCTTTTCAGTAAATTGGTTTTTCAGTAGCTCTCAGTAGCTTCAATTTGATATCCTCCCTTTCAGCTTTTACTGAGAAGTGGCCTGCTTCATCTTGAGACTTGATCTTATTTTCAGAAGTTTCTCCTCATACCCCTTGATAATAAACGTAGTCTTTGATAGCGGGCTTAAGATACTATTCTGGTAGAGTATTAATCGAAATTGTGTATTAGCATAATATTTTTAGTTAGAAACAAGTGTTAGTTTGTATTTTTTTAACCTTCTATCTATATTTCCTGCCCCCTTTTTCACCTCTCTATTTTATTATCAAGTTATTTGTCAAATATCCATGTAAATAGAGGGACCCCGAATAAATATTTATCTAGATATTTATTTCATCTGTCATTTATTTTGCTGTTTTTAACCACGTCACTTTTTCATAATAGCACAGTTTCCTTGGACACCTTGGAATATAAAGGAGAGGACAGTGAAGGGACATTGGAGTGTAACCCTGCCCCTGTGCCATTTTTTATTACCAGGAACCTCTTATGGCAGCATTCTCTATCACTATGTATCGTGAAGGTAGATACTTTCTGGAATGAGGACTTTCTCCCCTCTTTTATGAAAAATATCACCAAAAGTATGATTCCACATTAAGTAATTCATGGATATTTTGCATAACAGTTGACCATCATTTTCTCAGAATGTATTGTGCCAGTCATGACCAGATGATAAACATAGTGTAAGTGATAGAGTTTATGAAGTCAGTAGTTACATAGCCATGTTAGTCCCTTGAGTGTTTTTATTTTCTCTTTTCTGGTTACAGACCAATTCCCATGGTGAAACAGTGAAAACCTTGTACTTCAGTTACCTTGCAGTCCTTCAGAAGGTAGCTAACCATGTTGCACTACTGCAATCTGCCAGCACCTCCAAACACCAGGTTTGAGTTGGCTTTTTACATTTCTTTGTGATGCTATTTGGTATAAAGATTTTATATTTGCTATAAATGTCATAGCCAAGTATCTTTAAGTTATTTTTGTATGCTATTTAAGAGGAAACTGACTTGCTCATTTTTTAATTTAGGTGTCAAAGAAGTATATGCTCTTAAGTTTTTCTTAGAGAAAATTGAAGTCTAAGTTAATAACTCTTTTTATGCCCCTGGTAGTGTTGCTGTATTTGTTTTCCTAACGTGTTTTGATATAATTAATAAGTAAGATATTTGATGAGTTAGTCTTATTCCATTAATAGTTTATCTAACTCCATTTATGCAACCTATTGGATTAAAATGCACTTACAGTAATCTATATATTAAATATTAGGACTATTTTCTAAACTGGCAAAAATCAGCAACTTCAAAGTTTAATATAAATGCAATCATTTACTTTGATCATTTCAATTGTATCTTATTCTAGAGCACAACGTAAATGAAAGTCTTTTTAAAGACTTATTTATTTATTGTTTTTTAAGGCTTTTTAATATAATTTTATATTTTCTTTTTGTGTTATAGACTTCATGCTGTTCAAATATAATTTTAAAATCTAATAAGCAGTAGTAGTACTGCTACTACTAATAAACAGTAGATAAACAGCAAATAGATAGTATTAAACAGTATCTAATAAACAGTAGATAGTACTGTTTGCTCTTTGGGAAGTATTTGATTCCTTGGTTTAGCAATTATAAAAGAATAATGATAAAATTATTAGCCCTGTCATTATCTCAGAACTCATCAAAGCCATCTATGGTTAACATTATCACTATAAGGTTTCTGAATTATTAGTCTGACTTAGAGAAGGTAATATCTTCAAAGTAATATATTCCTTCTAAATAGAATTTTTTAATAAACAATCTCAATTTTTATAGGTATAAGTGTGTTAAGTTGAAATTTCTTTTCTTCTATCCTTTCCTCCTAAGGAAACACTTATCAAAAGGATATGTGATCAGGTATTTTCCAAGTTCCCAGATTTTGTGCAGAAAAGCAAAGATGCAGCCTTTGAAACCCTTTCTGATCCAAAATACAGTGGGAAAATGAAGGTAAGTGCTCTTCTTTCAGGCTGCGTACACATAAGGGTGTGTTACAAAATATTTATCAATGGTATGACAGGGACACTAAGTAATCAGAATAGATACCCAATCATTCAGAAGAGACTGTGGCCAAAGACAACTGATGTAACTTTACCAGCATTTACTATCTTACAATGAACCATGCATGCAGTAGGTTCTCAGTTTGTGCTTACATCAGATATACTTCAGACTTCCCTTATTGATTTATGAGATGTATGCCCTCTTAAAAATGTGTGCTGTTGCCACATATATAATAGCTTATTCTCAAATGTTTAAGGAGATTATCTACCAGAAATATAAATTGTGATTCCAAATACAAGGATGAGGATCGGCAATAGTTCAGAATTAGAGAAAGAAACTTCTTAAAAGAGTTCAAGGTAGGCAAGACCTCTATGTCTCGACTGAATTTTCTGCCTCTTGTTTTTACTTGCCAGTCTATATTGGAAAGTTGCTAAGTCTCAGTTGTAGCAAGGGAGCATTTGTTGTACACTGGGAAACTAACCTGTAGATGCTGCTATACTAAGGGAGGGTGGGGAAAGTAAGGCTAGGTTCTCCAGCCATGACCCAGGCCTCGGGGCATTGCCTGTGACAGCGGCAAGAATTGCTGATGGCATCCAGCCTTTTTGCAGTCACTTTGTTTAACTCTTTAGTAACTATCAAGAATCTTTATTTATGGATTCAGAGATTATTGCTAAACAATTCCCAGCATTATGATTTAATTAAGAAGAAAGTAAGTTATTTCTTTTAGCTAAATAAGTAAATAAATAAAAAGTAATTTGAAGTAGCCAGGTAGGTGGTCGTTTTCTTAAAATTCTGGAAATATTTTTAGCAGTTAATCTACATAAACTCATAGTTTAGTTTGCTTAGACCTATAAATTCAATGAAATAAAATAAAAGCCAAAAAGATTACCTTAAAAACTTGCCTATGTATTTTTTTTATTGAGATAAAATTGACATGTAACGTTATGTTAGTTTTAGGTGTACAACATAATGATAGTGTATATGGCAAAGTGATTTTCACAGTACATTTAGTTAATATCCATCACCACACATAATCTATTGTATTATTGTATATTGTATATTGTGATGAGAGCTTTTAAGATCTACTCTCTTAGCAATATTCAAATATGTAATATAGCGTTGTTAACTATAGTCACCATGCTGTACATTAAATCCCCAGGACTTATAACTGGATATTTGTACCTTTTGACCACCTTCACCCAATTTGCCCATGTTCACCCCCTGCTTCTGGCAACCACCAATCTATTCTCTGTACTTATAAATACAGGTTTTTTTTTTTTTTTAAGATTCTACATATAAATGAGATCATAGGGTATTTGTTTTTCTCTCTCTTATTTCATTTAGCATAATGCCTTTCATGTTGCTGCAAATGCCAGGCTTTCCTTCCTCTTTACATCTCAATCTTCCATTATATATGTATATATCACATTTTCTTCATCCATTTATCTGTCAACAGACACTTAACATTTTTTCCATATCTTGAGTATTGTAAACAATGTGCAGTAAACATGAGGGTGCAGATGTCTGACTGAGATCTATTTCATTCTTTTGCATGAGGCTATTCAGTTTTCCCAGCACCATTTATTGAAGAGACTATCTTTTCCCCCATTGTATATTCTTAGCTCCTTTGTCATTAATTAATTGACTGTATATGTTTGGGTTTATTTCTGGGCTTTCTATTTTGTTTCATTGATGTGTATGTCTGTTTCATGACAATAGCGTAGTGTTTTGATTTCAATAACTTTGTAGTATGGTTTGAAATCAGGAAGTGTGATGCCTCCAGTTTTTTACTGTTTCTTAAGATTGGTTTGACTATTAGGGTTTATTAACAGTTTTTTCAGTGGAGTCTTTAGGGTTTTCTGTATATGAGATCATGCCGTATGTAAATAGGGACAGTTTTTCTTCTTCCTTTCCCATTTGAATGCCTTTTATTTCTTTTTCTTGCCTAATTGCTCTGGTTGTGACTTCTAGTACTATGTTGAATAACAGTGGCAAGAGTAGGCATCCTTGTCTTGTTCCTGAGCTTCGAGGGAAAACTTTCAGTTTTTATCAGTGGGTGTTATGTTAGCTGTAGGCTTGTCATATATGGCCTTTATTATGTTGAGGTATGTTTTCTCTATACCCACTTTGTTGAGAGTTGTGTATTTTTAAAATAAGTCTCTGTGAGAATATTCTATGATTTATTATCATAATAAATTCAAAATTCAAAACTAACAATAGTAAATTTCCTAACAATCTTTCCTAACAATAATCTATTTTTTTCATCCATTTTACTTTTTTTTATTTTTAAATAAAACAATATAAAAAGCTCAATTAATTTAGAACTGAGCACTTATTACCCCACTTATTTCCCAGGCCAGAAATCATGGCCTCCTGTGAAAACTGTATTATCTATTGTTATATATTTAAATTGCATTCATTATGACTCTTCACTAAAAAGTTACTCTTGATATTAAATGGAATTTTATAACTCTACATTTATATTCTTATATACTCAACATATGATTTAAAATGTACTATTAGAGTTGTCTGATTAAAATAATTATTATGTTTATTTTTGTTATGATTTTTAGAAGGGAAAAAGCAAGCATGAATTGTTGCTAGAGGCTGGGTAGGTGTCTCTATATGTGAAAGAAGCCCGTAATTTATTTGTTTTGTGAGAGAACACCAACAAGACAGAGACCGATAGTCATAATCTAGGGTTATATTTTTAAGATTGTGTTTCATCACCTGATTATCAGCATCATCTGGTGATTTAGTGATACAAAATGTATAAGCATATAATCTGTTGCCTTTGGGAAGAGTTAAGAAATCTAAGTTGCATATATGCCTTGAATTCAGGTGTTAAAATATACTAGTTCTGCTTCTCTTATTATACATCAGCCTGCAGCTGTAATTTATTTGTTGATGTAATGCTCATTGTACCCTTCATACCGTCAAAACTACACTCATGAACTCAACCTATTTCTCTTATATGCGAAGGTCTTTTTTTTTTTTTTTTAAGATTTTATTTTATTTATTTGACACAGAGAGAGAGATTACAAGTAGTGAGAGAGGCAGGCAGAGAGACAGGGAGAGGAGGAAGCAGGCTCCCTGCTGAGCAGAGAGCCCGATGCGGGCCTCGATCCCAGGATGGTGAGATCATGACCTGAGCCGAAAGCAGAAGCTTTAACCCACTGAGCCACCCAGGCGCCCTGCGAAGGTCTTTTTTTAATCTCAGCTACTATTCAAGTGGATGGTTACAAGTTGAACTTTCTCCTCTGATAAGAATCCTCATTTTCCCTTCCCTTGGGAAATACCACAGAGCCACTTACTGTGAGGGGGTGGGGAAAAAGACTCAGGAAACCCAATTTAGTGCTGTTGGGATCATATAGGGGTCATGTTCATCTCTAGGCCTGACTAATTTGAGAAAAGTTAGGCCCAAGATTTCTTAGCTGTGAACATTGTTATTTACAACACTCCTTGGTATTTGCCCAAATGAATTAAAAATTTGTGTTCACACAAAAGCCTATACACAGATATTTATAGCAGTTTTATTTATAACTGACAAAACTTGGAAGCAACCAAGATGTCCTTCAGTAGGTGAATAGATAAATTGTGGTACATTCAGACAATATAATACTATTCAATAGTAGAAAGAAATGAGCTATCGAACTACAAAAAGACACGAAGCACTTTAATTGCATATTGCTAAGTGAAAGAAGCCAGTCTGAATCATACATACTGTATGATTCCAACTATATGACATTCTGGAAAATGCAAAACTCTAGAAAAAGTAAAATAAGTGGTTGCCAGGGGTTTGAAAGGAGGGATGCATAGATGGAACACAGGGAATTTTTAGAGCAGTCAGACTATTCTGTATAATACTCTAATGGTGAATACATGTCATTATATATTTGTAAAGACTCATGGAATGTACAACACAATGAATGAACCCTAATGTAAGTAATGTAAATAGACTTTAATTAATAATAGTTAATAATTTAATAATAATAAGGATAATATATTATTAATAAGAATTTATTCATTCATCAGTTGTTAAAAATATACCATCCTAATGCAAAATGTTAAAAATAGGGAAAGCTGGGTACAGGGGAGGGGCAGAAGTACAAGATGGGGGGAGGAGGTCTGTGGGAGTTCTCTGTGTATTCTGTTCCATTCTGTAAATCCAAAGTTGCTCTAAAAAATAAGGTCTTATAATTTTAAAAAGCTAATGTATTATGTGAAACTCAAATGCACATACTTTATTACAGAGTCAGTTGTTTTATTAAAAAATGAAGTAAATGCAAAGCGTATTTGCAAATAAATGCAAAGCTTACTTTGTAAGTTCTGCGAGTATTAAAATTATGTTTACCTGATCTGTGACATTTTTATTCACCATTTGATTGGTTATCTGAGTAGCTTTTTTTTAAACTCCATGGCTTTTTCTGAGGGATTGGATGGTGGGGGTCAGAGTTAGCACAGTGTCTTCTCTTAGTTGACTATTAAAAGTGTCTTATATTCCTTATATTGCTTATAATTTTTTATTTAAGTTTAAATGCTTATCAGTGAATAAACAAAATTGCTGACGTGTTTATTGCATAATTCAGAAAAATTTTAGGCTTAGTTCAGAAAATTCCTTTTCTTTCTTTTGTGGATTACTTTTCCACAGTGTTCTGGAACTGTCATTGCCAGATGTGGAAATGCCTGTTTTAAAAACAACAATATTACTATTATAAATAGGCTTTGGATTATTTGCTCCCTCCCTAAAAGCACTTTGTATGGGGGCAAATTATTGACATTTTGAGGTCAAAATCAAATCTAGAAGTCAGGGCTTACTGTAAATAGAGAAGCAGAAGGGATAAAATGAGAAGAGGTATATATGTGACTGATTATTTTAAGAAAATAAATATCAAGACTTTTAGAACCAAGATGTAATTAAACACATTTCATTACATCTACCTAGAAAAAACTTAAATACTTCCTAAAAGGAATGCTGTTCTGTAATTTAGTTTCTGAACATATTGTAGGTATAAAGAACGTGTGCTTTAGAAATTAAATTAATTCATTTAAATGCATCCCATAATCTAAAATGCTTCGTTTTTATTAAAACCAGATGAGATGAAACAAAAGTCTTTGGGAACCTTAGCTTATTATTGACAATATAATGATGAATAACATTTCATGTAATATCTAATACTTCATTTCTCTAAGTTGGCAAAAATGAAGGGAATTAGGAAAGAGGAGTGAGGTTATGTTGTATAAAAATAATTTTTAAGAAATTCTCAAGTGATGTTTATATGTATAAAGTGTGCTTTTAGTTGGAACTGTTTCACTAGTGGTTGATTTCTGTGGTTCATTTCCAGGTCCTTCAGCAGCTTTTAAATCACTGTAGGAAAAACAAAGATAAAATACTTCTTTTCTCCTTTTCCACCAAGGTGAGTTTCTTCTGAAGTATATTCTTGATTGGCCCAGCCCTAACTCTGAGGCACAAAGCCTAAGAGACATAATGTGTCCAGCCATATTTTCTATCTTTTACATACCGTAGAAAATGATAGTGAGGTAAGCAACTTTTAAAACAGACACTTAAATCTCAATGCTCTCAAGGTTATTGTCAAATAGTAGATTCAAAGATAGATTTTTATTTCTCTGTTGATGTTTTTGTTATAATTAAAGGGTTCGAGATATTTAAGAGATTTTAGAACCTGGAAAATAGCACAAATAATGAAATTCATTTACATAAATTGGCCAATACTTTTCTTTTTATTCAGTTTTAGTTTACAAAAATAAAGTTTGATCCCTTTTTTTTCCTAAAAGGTTGATTTTTTTTTTTTATAAGACAAACACTGGTGAACTTTAAAGTCAGTTTCAGGATAATAAGAAGAAATACATGAGCCCGAAGCCAGGAAAATATTTGTTGCTGTTGTAATTGTAAGAAAGCACTTGTAAGCAGCAATTATTAATACTTAGTAAATCTTATCTCTATAATTGTATGAAACTTATTACACCATGAATTTGTCTTTGCCCTTCTTCATATCTTTTCTGTAGTTGCTTGATGTTCTGCAACAATACTGTATGGCGGCTGGACTTGATTACCGACGACTTGATGGAAGTACGAAATCAGAGGAAAGAATCAAGATTGTGAAAGAGTTCAACAGTACACAAGATGTTAACATTTGCCTTGTCTCCACAATGTAAGAAAATAAAATTTGATAACTTGATTTTTATCTAATTGCTTTTAAGATTTAGGGTAATTTAAAAATTATTATTGGATTAATTTTCAGTGGTTATGCTTCTATTGCTTTGTTTTATTTGGCTTTAAGGAGAAGCAGCAAAAATGCTATTAATTATGACTGAAATAACAATATCTTGAGTTTTGCCTAACCTTTTCTCTCAATTTTCTTATCATCACTGAATTCTCTTTACATGTCTGGGTTTATAAAGATAACAATCAAAAGAAATGGATGTTTCCTCCCAGGAATTTTCTGTGATAGTGTTTTTATTCATGTCTTGTGATCAGAACAGCCAGACTTAATTGAATAATCAAGTTATTAATCATATAACTGAGAATCATGTGTAGCAGTAGTTTTTAAACTGCTCAAGGAGCCCTAGAGAGCCCACTGGGCTTAGTGGGCCAGGTACTTCCTCCCTCTGTCTACCTCATCTCAACCACCGCAACTCCACATTAATAGGTTTTATAGAAGTTAAGTCAGTTCTAACACCTATTTATGAATCTCTCATTAAAACATTTTAAAGAATATACACACTTTAGAGAAAGAGTTAAGCCAATATAAACACCTAAGAAGATTAAGCCATTTTGGGGGGTAACAAATCTTTACTTTGACATCTAATGTAATAAGTATTTTATAGCTCTCCCCCCACTATCTTTCAAAAAGAATTTCAAAGGACTTTAAAAACAAACATATGTAAAATGTAAAAAGTAACACAATAATTACTTAAAATGAGGAATCAAATTATATATATATATGGTGAGTGAGCTCCTTACTGTTGAACACTGAAGTTATTCTCATATTCTTGCAACGAAGTCATAAGGAGAGAAGCTCTGGATTCCCATTTTCCTGTGAATGAATCAAGAAATAATTTCTAACATGAGCCTTTCCCTACCCACAGAGCATTCAATAACATAGAATATCGTTTTCAGTTAAGTTTTATAAAGTACACACAAGCACTCTTAATTTCTTATAAACATTTTTAATTTCTTAAATAATGTTTTTCAAAGTCATAAACACCTTCAACAACAGTTCAAATAGTATAGAACTTCCCATGACAAGCAGTCATCTCTCACTCCTTTTCTGCTCACACCATCTAATTTGATGAGATTTGCCATAAAGTTCCTAATTATCTCTCTCTTTTTTTTAAAAGATTTTATTTATTGACAGAGGCAGAGATCACAAGTAGGCAGAGAGGCAGGCAGAGATAGAGGAGGAAGCAGGCTCCCAGCTGAGCAGGGAGCCCGATGCAGGACTCGATCCCAGGACCCTCAGGGGTCTCAGATCATGACCTGAGCTGAAGACAGAGGCTTAACCCACTGAGCCACCCAGGCGCCCCATCCTAATTATCTCTTTATATTAGAAATTATTATTTAACCCATTCATTGAATTTTTGAAGACTGCATTTTTCATGTTTAAAAGTCCTATTGATATTTTTCAGATCTGCCTGATTGTTTTTACTCATATTTTGTTCTTTATGGTTTCTAGCCTTTCTATTATTTCTTTAGTAATTTTAATCAATTTTTTAAATCTCTTTTTGGATGGCATTTTTGCTCTTTTAACTCCTATACTTGGGGCAGCTAATCCTTCTGTTTGTTGCTCTCTCTGGCTCTTGCTTATGGCAGATGGTTTCTTTACACATTTTGTAATTTTTTATTTGAGCTTATCTACAGTGAGGCTTTTTCCTTCTGTTTTAGCCAGACGCCATGCCAGCCACATAAGGATAGGAATCCCTGTTTCTTGTTTGGCTTCTGTTGACATCCTGAGAGTGAGGCACTTCATTACTGTTCTGTACAGCCTCCACTGACATCACAGAGGGGACTTGTTTATAGCTGAGCATAAATGAATGTCCTCAGTTCCTCAGTCTGTTTTCTCTGACACCCCCTGGGTGTGGGTGAGAGGCACCCCATTCATAATTAGGCAAGGATGGAAATCTAATCTCCTCACTCAGCCTTTACTGACCAGGTTGGGAGTGGGACCATAGATTTTTTTTCCACGGTGTTTACCAGAATAGGCTGGTTATTATCTAACATTTTTATGTCTTAAAAGGCTATACCTTTCTTGGTTCTTTGGCTAAAGGAAGAAGGCTTTTCTTGGGGCTTTTTTGGTCTCGACTGTTGGCATTTACAATATACTGGTTCTCCAGAACCCAGTCTGGGAGTTTTAGGCAAAAAGATAGCTGGAGAACTCATTGCTGTATCATTCCTTAGTTCATATAGTCCCTAGCCAGTCTTTGTTCTCTTTACCTTTCAGAGTCTTATATTTATTTTATATATGATGTCCAGGGGTTTTTAGTTGCACTTAGTAGGAAGAATAAGAAGTGCATCTACTCCTGTATTGATTTTTTTAAATGTGTATATTACTTTATTTAGCTGGACTATACTTACAATTTTTTGAATGTATGTTAGGAAAATCTTATAGCATAGTATTTGAATAGACAAAAAATGAAAAAAACCAGCACAACCTACTTATGCAGGCTTTAGGCTTTAACAGTCAATTTTTTTAAGGGATATTCTAGAATGGTAGAAAAATAATATTCCATAGCTATTTCATTTTTGGCATGTTTGTGTTTTAATCATCTTATTTTTATGATGTTAATCCAATATTGTGTTGATCTGGTTACAGAAACCTGGCACAATTGAATTAGAGGGCAACAATTATGTTTTTGCTATGTTAATATACCCTTTTCTGTTTCCTCTAGGGCTGGTGGACTAGGCCTTAATTTTGTTGGTGCCAATGTTGTTGTATTATTTGATCCTACTTGGAATCCAGCCAATGATCTTCAAGCAATTGACAGGTATAATACTCACAAAATTTAAAATGGCTTACAAGTACTTTTTACCTGAAAATACTCCTTTTTGACTCTTTTAGGTTGCTTATAATATTACTGATTAGAAGATAGAGAAAACCTTATGAAAAAAAAATTGTATTTAAGAAAACCCTGAATCTGAATCCAAATGGCAGGCTGATAATAGCAGTTTATTTTCTGTCCATCCCAAAATTCCATTATTATGACAGGACTGGTTTAAGAAGGAACAAACCCATAAAACTGCAGAAAGAGAGGGAAGGTCATTACGAGTAGATCAGAAGTTTTGAGAAACTCTTAGAAGACAGAAGATAAACAGAATCTGTATGACCAAGAAACCAGCAGAGAAAAGCCATAGTCCAAAGTCGGTAGGAGAGCACAGAGAAATTTCAAACTTGGGGTCAGCAACTATAGGATGTAGAAAGAGACCAGACTGAATTGTTGTGGGAAATTAATTTTTGTGCTAATTCTAAAGCCATTTCCTCTCCTACACCCCATATATAAAGAGGGATTGGCCTACAACAGATGCCCCTTGATCAAAGGTGAAAGACTTATTTCATAAATTTTATAAATAAGTGGGAAATCAGACTGACAGAAGGTTTTTACAGTCGGCCTTAGGACCAGATCATGAAGCAGAGCTGAACCTAAAGCAATCCCAGATCTCTGTGGAACACAAAAAAGGGGGAAATAATTAAATAGACCTGTGTACCTGCATGGAAATCCAGACCAGCTTTCCTATGCAGTCCACTGAGTTCCTCATTTATAATTATGAATGGAAAATTAAGAATTATGAGATAGCAGGTGCCTTAGTGGCTCAGTTGGTTAGGTGACTACCTTCAGCTCAGGTCATGATCCAGAGTCCTGGGATGGAGCCCCATGTCGGGCTCCCTGCTCAGCAGGAGAGTTTGCTTCTTCCCCTCACCCCGCTCATGCTCTCTCTCGCTCCTACTCTCTTTCAAATGAATAAAATCTTTAACAACAACAACAAAAAAGAATTAGAAGAAGATAGTTTAATAAAACCAACAATATGAAAGAAAAAGTCCAAGATGAGAGACAGACCCTGAAGGAAATAATTTAAGAATGGGACACCATGTAAAAAGTGCATAGAAGAGAGAAATAGAAGTTCTTAGAAATTAGGGGCGCCTGGGTGGCTCAGTCTGTTAAGCATATGCTTTCAGCTCAGGTCATGATCCCCACATCAGGCTCACTGCTCAGTGTGGAGTCTGTTCCTCCCTTTCTCTCTGCCTCTCCCCCCATTCATGTTTGCTCTCTCTCTCTCTCTCTGACTCTCTTTCAAATAAATAAATAAAATCTCTTAAAAAATTTCTTAAAAATTAAAACCATTGCCAAATTATTCAGTTCAAGGTCTAAGTAGTAAAGTGGAGAGGACTGAAAGTGGAGATTGACATGGGGAATAAAAGCAATGAATATTTTAAAACACAATGAAAGGGCAGGAGAGAAAACATACTGACACATATCGGTGATATTTCTAAATTCCAGAGATAAAGAAAGAGGCTAAGTGATGCCAGAGTGAGAAAGGGAGAGAGAAAATTATTTATAAAACAAAAACAAAAAAAAACCCTAAAACAGGTTACCAACAAAGGAATGAAAATCACACTCATTTCAGCAGAACGAATTTTGAAGAACAGACTTTTCATCTATCTGTATTATAGAATTCTGGAAGACAATTGAAGTTGTCAAAGTGACAAAATTCATATGATAGTATCTATAAGAAAATAATTTTGACTTGTAGTTGTAATCAATAGCTAAAATATCAATGTGTGAAAACAGACACATAGATCAGTGGAACAGAATAGAGAGCCCAGAAATGGACCCTTAACTCTATCGTCAACTGATCTTCGACAAAGCAGGAAAGAATGTCCAGTGGGGAAAAGACAGTCTCTTCAACAAATGGTGTTGGGAAAACTGGTCAGCCACATGCAGAAAAATGAAACTGGATCATTTCCTTACACCACACACAAAAATAGACTCAAAATGGATAAAAGACCTCAATGTGAGAAAGGAATCCATCAAAATCCTTGAGGAGAACACAGGCAGCAACCTCTTCGACCTCAACCGCAGCAACTTCTTCCTAGGAACATCACCAAAGGCAAGGGAAGCAAGGGCAAAAATGAACTATTGGGACTTCATCAAGATTAAAAGCTTTTGCACAGCAAAGGAAACAGTCAACAAAACCAAAAGACAACTGACAGAATGGGAGAAGATATTTGCAAATGACATATCAGATAAAGGGCTAGTATCCAAAATCTATAAAGAGCTTCTCAAACTCAACACCCATAAAACAAATAACCCAGTCAAGAAATGGGCAGAAGACATGAACAGACATTTCTCCAAAGAAGACATCCAAATGGCCAACAGACACATGAGAAAGTGCTCAACATCACTCGGCATCAGAGAAATACAAATCAAAACCACAGCGAGATACCACCTTACACCAGTCAGAATGGCTAAAATCAACAAGTCAGGAAATGACAGATGTTGGCGAGGTTGCGGAGAAAGGGGAACCCTCCTACACTGTTGGTGGGAATGCAAACTGGTGCAGCCACTCTGGAAAACAGTATGGAGATTCCTCAAAAAGTTGAAAATGGAGCTACCCTACGACCCAGCAATCGCACTACTGGGTATTTATCCTAAAGACACAAAGGTAGTGTTCCTCAGGGGCACGTGCACCCGAATGTTTATAGCAGCAATGTCCACAATAGCCAAACTATGGAAAGAACCTAGATGTCCATCAACAGATGAATGGATAAAGAAGATGTGGTATATATATACAATGGAATATTATGCAGCTATCAAAAGAAACGAAATCTTGCCATTCGCAACGACATGGATGGAACTGGAGGGTATTATGCTGAGCGAAATAAGTCAATCAGAGAAAGACAATTATCATATGATCTCTCTGATATGAGGAACTTGAGGGGCAGGGTGGGGGGTTGTGGGGGGTAGGGAGGGAAAAATAATGAAACAAGATGGGATGGGGAAGGAGACAAACCATAAGAGACTTCTAATCTCATAAAACAAACTGAGGGTTACTGGGGGGTGGGAGGGTAGGGATAGGGTGGATGGGTTATGGACATTGGGGAGGGTTTGTGCTTTGGTGAATGCTGTGAAAGATGTAAACCTGATGATTCACAGACCTGTACCCCTTGGGCAAAGAATAAAAATAAAATTTAAAAAATAATGCTAAAAAGAGACTTTCAAGTTCAAATTAAAGGACTCTTAAAAGTAACTCAAAGCCATGTGAAAATATAAAATTCTCCAGTACAGGGAAAAATATAAAAACCAGATGACTGTAATTTTCATTTATAAATCTACTTTTTATAGAATTTAAAACACAGGGATGCATGGATGGCTCCATTGGTAGAATATGCAGTTCTTGATCTTGGGATGTGTAGAGATTACTTGAAAATAAAATCTATAAAAAAGAAAAAAATCTTTAAAAAAGAAATAAAAGATGATGCATAAAAATAACTATAAGTCTATGTTAATGAATAAATGATATATAAAGATTTAATTTGTGACATCAGTAACAAAAGTGGGAGGCAAAACTATAAAGGAGGGTTTTTTAATGCAGTTGAAGTTAAATTGGTAAGTTTAAGATCAATTATAAGTTTTGAATGTTATATATAATCTTCACAAAGTAACTATCTGTAGACTATACACAAAAGGAAATGAGAAAGGAATCAAAATTTGTCACTAAAAAAATCACGTAACACAAAGGAAGGCAGTAATGGAGGAAATGGACAAAATAGCCATGAGACTTGCAGAAAACAAAATAGCAAAAGTAACTCCTTCCGTATTGTTAATTACTTTATTGTTTTTTAATAAAGATGTTATTTATTTATTTGACAGAAAGAGCACAAGTAAGTAGAGTGGGAGGGAGAAACAGGCTCCCCACTGAGCAGAGAGCCCAATGCAGGGCTCAATCCCAGGACCCTGGGATCATGACCTGAGCTGAAGGCAGACTCTTAACCAACTGAGCCACCCAGGTGCCCCTCATTAATTACTTTAAATGTAATTGGGTTAAACTCTACAATCAAAAGATATAGATTGGCAGAATAGATTAAAAAACAATAACAACACACCATATGCCAACTATATGCTGTCTATCAGACATTCACTTTGGGTTTAAGGACATGCAGAGGTTGAAAGTGAAAGGATGGAAAAAGATATTCCATGCAAATAGTATCAAAAAGAACAGGGTGATTATGCTAATATCAGACAAAATAAACTTTTATTTGTTATAAAAGATTAAAAAAGCACACAATGATAGTTCTTTTTTTTTTAAAGATTTTATTTATTTATTTGACACAGAGAGAGAGATTACAAGTAGGCAGAGAGGCAGGCAGAGAGACAGGGAGAGGAGGAAGCAGGCTCCCTGCTGAGCAGAAAGCCCAATGTGGGCCTCGATCCCAGGACCCTGAGATCATGACCTGAGCCGAAAGCAGAGGCTTTAACCCACTGAGCCACCCAGGTGCCACAATGATAGTTCTCATCCAGAAGCTCATCCAGCTTAACTCATCCAGAAGCTATAACGATTATAAACAAAATGCACCAAATAAATGAGCTCTAAAATATTAAAGTAAATATTGATGGAATTGAAAGGGGAAATAGCTCTACAGTAGCAGTAGGAGACTTCAGTACTCCATTTTCAGTAATGAATAGAACATCTAGTCAGGAGATCAAGAAGGAAAAAAGACTTGAACAGCCCTGTAGACAAATTGGACATATCAAACATATATAGAACTCTCCTTCCAACAACAGCTTAATACACATTTTTCTCAAGTGTACATGGAACATTCTCCATGATAGGCCATGAGTTAGGTTATAAAACATGTTAATAAATTTTAAAAGATTGAAATCTTACAGTTTCTTTTCCAAACACAATAGAATGAAATTAGAAATCAACAGCAGAAGAAACACTGGAAAATCCACAAATATGTTGAAATTAAATGGGGCCCTGGGTGGTTCAGTCAGTTAGGTGTCTGACTCTTGATTTCAGCTGAGGTCATGATCTTGGGGTTTTGAGAAGAAGCCCCAAGTTGGCTTGGGATTCTCTCTCTCCCTCTTTGCCCCTCCTCTCCCTCCTGCCCCCCGACCCCCACGCTTAGCCCCACTTGTGTACACTCTCTCTTTAAAAAAAAAAAAAAGATGGGTGCCTGGGTGGCTCAGTCAGTAAGTGTCCAACTCTTGATTTCAACTCAGATCATGATTTCGGCATTGTGAGATCGAGCCCCAAGTCAGGCTCCGCGTGGGTGTGGAGCTGCTTGGGATTTTCTCTCTCCCTCCCTTTGCCTCTCCCCCACCTTCACTCACATGCTCTCTCTCTAAAATAAGTAAATACTTTAAAAAATTAAACAGTACACTCCCTTAAACAGCCAATGAGTTATAAATGAAGTCACAAGAGAAATTAGCAAATAGAAAATGAGACATTTCATTTCTCACAAAGAGAAATGAAAACGAAAACACAATGTATTAAAACTTATGGATGCAGTAAAAGAAGTGCAAAGAGAAGTTTATAGCAGTAAACACATTTTAAAAAAAGGGTCTGAAATCAACACTCAAACCTTAAACCTTAAGGAGCTAGAAAAAGAACAAACTAAACCCAAAGCTAGCGAAAGGAAGTTAATAAAGATTAGAATAGAGATAAATGAGAGACTAAAAAACAATAGAAAAAAATTAACAAAACCAGGAGGTTTTTTTTTTCAAAATGATCAATAAACTTGACAAACCTTTAACTAGATTGAGTAAGAAAAAAAGAAGACTGAAATAACTAAAGTCTGAAGGAAGAAGGAACATTACTGTTAATTTTACAGAAATAGAAAGCATTGTAAGACAGTACTATAAACAGTTGTACACCAACAAATTGGATGACCTAGATGAAATGGACAAATTCCAAGAAACATAACTTACCATGACTGCATCACAAAGAAATTGAAAATATGAATAAACCTTACAACTAATAAAAAGATTGAATCAGTCATCAAAATGCCAACAAACAAAACCCGGACCAGATAGCTTCACTGATGGATTCTACCAACCACTTAAAGAAGAATTAATACCAATCCTTCTGAAGCTCTTAACAAAAACTTGAAGAGAAAGGAACACCTCCTAACTTATTCTATGAGGCCAACGTTACCCTGACACCAAAACTTTTATGTGATAGGCACTATTATCATACCCATTTTACATGTGAGGAAGGTGAGGCACAACTAATTGAAGTAACTTGGTCAAGTTCAACAGCCAATTATTACAGGATCTGAATTCACACACCCTGACTTGCAGAGCCCACATAGTTAACCAGCCAGCTGTAATGGAAAATAATCAAATGAAAGCCACAGAAAAATTCCTACTTTTTAAAAAAATCTTAACAACATTTGTTTTAATTATGTCTTTTTCATCTGGGCCATTAAGACCCAATATCCTATTTATCCCAGGGTACTATGTTTTGGTACTCAGTTTAAGTTAGTTGCCAATAAAACTAAATGAACAGCATTTCTTTTTCTCTCCCTGCCCTTCAGTTGACTCTGGCAGGAGGGATCAAGGAGAGAAACGAAGATCTAGACTTCTATACTGTAACAGTTCCTCAACACTTGTTTTCATGGTAAAAAGACTATCACTTAACATATCTCTTCTTAATGGACCTAGAAATTGTTGAAGTATTAGGACCAAAGTAACATGTTATAAGGTTTTTGTCTATAAAGAGTAAAGAATATGTATTCTAACAGAACCTATCCTATTCACCAATTGAGCACACACCCAAAAGACATTTCCTTAGATCCATTTAAAAAAATTTTTAAGACTCCATTCCATTGTGGGAGAGAAAGGGATTGTGAGTTCCTCTGTGTCTGGGCTGCAGAATGGAACTGAGAAGGCAGTAACTTAGCCTGGCTGTGCTGTGCCACAGGATCCCCCATTCCCCTCTGTGGGTACAAGATTTTCGGGGCCCCAGGATACCCTTTAGTAAAGCCCTTCTCTATGAGGAGCAATGGGTGAAGGAGGCAGAGAGAGAACCAGATACAACAACATAGAGTGACTTTACAAGGTCAAAACTAAGTTTCCCCCAAATTTTCACGGTTTCAAGCATGAGGAGCCTTGCCGCTGATCCCCACCACCCAGCCCGTGACTATAACAAATATTTAGAAACAGGTGACTTGGGGCACCTGGATGGTTCAGTCGGTTAAGCATCTGCTGGCTCAGGTCATGATCCCAGAGTCCTGGGATCTAGTCCTGCATAGGGCTCCCCGCTCAGCAGGGAGTCTGCTTCTCTCCCTGCCTGCTCCCTTCTCCTGCTCATGCTCTCTCTCTCTCTCAAATAAATAAATAAAATATTTAAAAAAGAAAAAAGAAAAAAACAGGTGACTTCATTCAGAGCATCCAAAAAAGCCCTTACCTAAGAGAAGCTCCCAGGCCTAGACCTACATTAACCAGTATGGTAAATCAGGTTATTGTTTTAATTAGCACTGTGGTCCATGTCAAAACACCTGGGGTGCTAGTCAACCGAGTGATTCAGTCAGCCAGGAATCTCTGAAATTAGGGGTGCGAATCTGCACTTTCCCCTCCCCCATTTTAAACAGTTTCATTGAGATATATATAATTAACATACAATAAATTGTGCCTATGTTTCTTTTTAAATTAAGATTTTAGTTAACATTCCATTTTTCTATCCTAAAGCTACCTCCTGAACCCAAAATTGTTTCATTTGATTTTTATTGGCTTTTGTTTTTAATCTTTTTACAGAGCATATAGGATTGGACAGTGCAGGGATGTGAAAGTGTTTAGGCTGATATCTTTGGGAACTGTGGAGGAGATCATGTACTTACGACAGGTATACAAACAGGTAAATATATTTCCCTTTTCCTAATTAAGAAGTAAACATTTGTCTTTTTCAAAAATTTCAGATATGTGTGTAAAATTATGTTTTTCATTTTATTCTGATTATAACAAGGAATTTTATAAGATTATGAAATATACTTTAGAATATATTCTGTAAAACAGATGAATTCTTACACATTGAACTTCAGAGCTTAAATTTTCTTTGAGTAATACTTCTTAAGCTTTAATGTGTACATGAATTATGTAGGGATCTTTAAACTACAGATTCTGATTTAGTAGTTCTCGGTCGAGCTGAGGATTCTACATTTTTAACAAGCTCCCAGGAGTGCCAACACTACTACAGACCACAGTTTGAGTAGCAAGGTCACAGCTCCCCATGTGTGGACCAAGACATGATTGTATGCCACAGATGGGGTACAGGTGCACTGACACACATTGATCTCACAGCTCTCTGGGCAGCAAGATTACCTAAACCAACTTCCAGCCTTAAAAGACCTTTCCAGGTAGGTGTTCATATTACCGTTTTCTGTATGTACCATTGCATGAAGAAGACTAAGGGGGAAATCCCTTCGAGATATCTAATACAACCATTTCATGTTGTACATAATGAAACTTGGACGCAGGGACATCCCAGTAAATGGAATAACAGGAATAGCACTCAAGTGTACTAACTACTGTGCTGGTGCTTTTAGTGTTCATCTGAAATTGTATTAACTCTGCAGTATCCTTAGGGTATCAGTTACTTCACCATTTATGTCTCTAAATAAATGAAATTTATTTAGTTTATAATTGCTCACTTGAGAAGATCTGGAATGAGGTTCAAGTTTAATTATAAATGTTAAATTTGAATTACTCCCTATATATTCCCATTGGCATCTATTTAAGAGCAAACATCTGCCACATGTGGTGGTAGTTAACCTAAGAATGATCCAATCTTAAATTTATGCTGTGTTCTTAATTCTAAAAATAGAATTGTACACAGCAGTTTTTGTTTTTTCTTAAGGCTAAGGCACTTAGCTATATAAGAAACCTTTCATCTTTTTGTTCTTTGGCATAGCACAACTACTTGAACATTATTTTGTTTAGATATATTTAACCAGTGTTGGAAAAAAGTAGAAATTATTCTTTTCATCTTAGAAGCAGTTCTTTGGGCGCCTGGGTGGCTCAGTGGGTTAAAGCCTCTGCTTTCAGCTCAGGTCATGATCTCAGCGTCCTGGGATCGAGGCCCCCATCAGGCTCTCTGCTCAGCAGGGAGCCTGCTTCCTCCTCTCCCTGTCTCTCTGCCTGCCTCTCTGCCTACTTGTAATCTCTCTCTCTGTGTCAAATAAATAAATAAAATCTTT
>LNAC01000370.1:401086-423597 GCA_002007465.1 Ailurus styani | reverse complement strand
AGCAGGGAGCCCGATGCGGGCCTCGATCCCAGGACCCTGAGATCATGACCTGAGCCGAAAGCAGAGGCTTTAACCCACTGAGCCACCCAGGCGCCCAAATAAATAAAATCTTTAAAAAAAAAAAAAAGAAGCAGTTCTTTTAGAATATTATCTTAGACTTGTCACAATCCAGTGTAATTTTTCTGTCCCATTACTATATAATGTAGTAATTTTCTCTCTCTCTCTATATATATGTATATGTATACACATATAATACTATTACTTCAGAAGATGAGGATTATGTCCATTTTCAGAAGTTTGTACACTCTACTTTGTTATTAAAATATTTTTTAAGCATGAGCCCTTTAGGAAAGATTCAGCCATTCAATTTAGTAGGCACAAATCAGGCAATTGTATGAGGCAATTGTATGAGGAAAAGGCAAGAGATGTGATTTAAAGGTTGACTGGAATTTGAGCAGAGAGTGCATATAGCATACACACTCTAGCTAGCTTTCTGAATATTCCTCAAATTCCTTGGGGAAAAAGAAACCCAAAAATGATTTTTTTAAATTTTATTTATTTATTTGAGAGAGAGAGCGCAAGTGTGCAGGCATGGGGGGAGGGCCAAAGGGAGAGGGAAAGAGGAAATCTCAGGCAGACTCTGCTCTGAGAATGGAACCCTTGTGGGGCTCAATCCCACAACCCTGAGATCATGACCTGAGCTGAAACCAAGAGTCAGACACTCAACCAACTGAGCCACCAAAAATGATGTTTAAAGAAACTGTAAAAATTTTGGAAAGTAAGAAGAGTTCTATTTGTGACCTAGAAGTTATAAGGAACCCTGAAAGACAAAAGGCATTTGGGACCAGATTGAAGGAAGAAGCCAAGCTAAACTCAGAAAGAGAGTATTAAAAAAGGTAGGTGTAGCTTCTGGATATTCCAAGTTAGAGTCAGCAGATACTAAAAAAAGGGGGGGGATCTTAGGGTGACTATGATGCCCCCTCTTTGGGTTATCATTGATGATCTAACAAGGTAAGTTAGCCCCATACAATCTTACCCCAGTTGCAGCAAGTTATAGCCAACAGTGGTATCTGCTTTCAAATAGGAACAATAAATAGAAATACTGGAAGCAAAGAAGCAAGACAGAGCCCCATATTTTGCTGAAATTGAGAAGAAAGTCCCTCCTATTGCCCAGAAGATTAAATACTTGCACTTCCCCTGCTCTAAATGATCACTGCAGTAGGCTGAGATAAGAATGTTGGGTATTTGAAGACAGATGAATACCCAACAAGAAATAATTGTTGAACAGTTCAAGAAAAGAAACACATGAAAATGGTCCTTAAAGATACCAAGTCCTAATCCCTGGAATCTGTAAATGTTACTTTATGTGGGAGGAAAAAAAAGTGTCTTTGCAGATGTGATTAAGGATTTTGCAATGGGGAGATTAGCCTGGATGAGCCATGTAGGTTCTAAATCACAAGTGTCCTTATAAGAAAGAAGCAAGGGGGAATTTGACACAGAGGGGAAAACAATGGTACCACAGAGGCAGAGAATGGAGTGATGTGGTCACATACCAAGGAATGCTGGCAGGCCCCAGCAGCTAGAAGAGGCAAGGAATGGATTCTCTGATAGAGCATCTGTAGAGAGGAGGGCCCTGCCAAAACCTGGATTTCAACCCAATGATACTGATTTCAGACTTCTGGACTCCAGAACTGTAAGAGTAAATTTCTTTTGATTTAAGCCACCAAATTTATAATTTGTTACAAGAGCCATCAGAACTATTATAGGCCCTCAAAAAGGAGTAGAGGTACAGAAAGAAGAAGAATTAACCTCAGAGAAGACAAAAATTAATAGAAAAGAATAAAATAGATTTTAAAAAATATGTTAGTAATATTTTCAAAAGACAAGTGTGGGGCAGTGCCTGCATGGCTCAGTCAGTGAAGTGTCTGACTCCTGAGGTTGGCTCAGTTTGTGATCTCATTTGTCATGGCATCAATCAAGCACCACGACTGGCTTGGCACTCAGCAGGGAATCTGCTTGGGGATTGTCTCCCTCCACCCGCCCCCATTCTCTCAAATAAGTAGATCTTTAAAACAACAACAACAAAAAAAGTTGAGTGAGTCTGTAGGATCCTAGAAATAAGAACAGACTACCAGCAAAAGAATCCATTAGCATCCAGAAAATAAAGAACTCCAGAGATAGCCTGAGTAGTAGAGAGCAATGTTTTCATCTAAAAGAGAGAGCTAAACAATTGTTCTAGATTACAGAGCAAAAAGACAAAGAATACATGTAAGAAAATTTAGGGGAAATGAATTCTAGGTCTAGAAGTTCTAACCAGTCTTATAGTTGAAGAGGGGAATAGAAGGAAGGGAAGGAAAGAAACTTGAAATAAAGGAAGAAACATATAAAAAGTAGGAAACAAGAGTTCCGGAATTATATGGACCCATATAATTATATGAGTGCTAAACAGGATGAATGAAAATGGATCCACACTTATACCATCTTTCTATTATTATAAAACACCAAGGATAAAGTGAAAAGTTCTTTAAATTTCCAGAGATGAACCTTCTGGAGTGAAAAAAAACATTACCTGTAATAGTACTAGGATTAGGTAAACATCTAACTTCTTAGTGATTCTGGATACTTAGGAGCAGTTATTTCAAATGAGGGGAAATGATGCCTTATATTATCAAAGAAAGTGAATTTTTAATTCAAACCTTTCTCATAAAACAAGATCCTAACCTAGATGACTTCCACAGTGAATTTCATCAATTAATATTCTTTTTGAAAACAAAGGAGGAAACACTTATGATTTATTTTAGAAAGATAAAAAATTGTTGATACCAAAATTTGGCAAAGATATTACAAGAACAGAAAATTATAGACCAGTGTCTCTTATGAACATGAATGTAAAAATCTTTAACAAAGTCTCTTTTAGAAGTTGAATTGTGTGCCCCCTCCAAAGAAAAGATATGTTAAAGCCCTACCCCTGTGTGTAACCGTGAGGAGATCTTATTTGGAAGTTGGGTCTTTGCAGATGTAATCAAGTTAAAAGAAGGTCATACTGGATTGGGGTGGGCCCTAATCCAATGACCAATATCCTTATAAGAAGGAAATTTGGATACAAACTAACACTGAGGGAGAATGACTTTAATGAAGGAGGCAGAGGTTGGAATGATACAGTTTCAAACCAAGAATGCCAAGGATTGGCAGGAACCAAGGGTCTTCATTTGGAACCTTCAGAGAGAGTGCGGTCCTGTCAACATCTTGATTTCAAACTTTAGCCTCCAGAACTATGATAGAATCAATTTCTGTTGTTTTAAACCATCCAGGTTGTGGCATTTTGTTAAAGCAGTCTTAGGGACCTCTTTCTCTTTTATTTTGGATTAGTTTAGCCAGTGGTTTATCAATCTTACTAATTCTTTCAGAGAACTAGCTTCCAGTTTCATTGATGTGTTCTACTGTATCTCTAGTTTCTAACTCACTGATCTCTGCTCTAATCTTAATTATTTCCCTTCTTGTGCATGGGGTTGGCTTAATTTGTTGTTGATTTTCCAGTTCTTTAAGGTGTAAAGAGAGTTTGTGCATTCAGTATTTTTCAATTTTTTTGAGTGTGGCTTGGATGGCTATGTATTTCCCCCTTAGGACCACCTTTGCCATATCCCATAGGTTTTGAGCCGATGTGTCTTCATTCTCATTGTTTCCATGAATTGTTTAAGTTCTTCTTTGATTTCCTGGTTGACCCAAATAATCTTAAGCAGAATGGTCGTTAACTTCCAAGTGTTTGAATTCCTTCCAAACTTTTTCTTATGATTAAGTTCTAGTTTCAAAGCATTGTGGTCTGAGACTATGCAGGAAATAATCTCAGTCTTTTGGTATCGGTTGAGACCTGATTTGTGACCCAGTATGTGGCCTATTCTGGAGAACTTTCCTTGTGGGCTCGAGAAGAATGAGTATTCTGTTGTTTTAGGCTGGAATGTTCTGTATATGTCTATGAGGTCCATCTGGTCCAATGTGTCATTCAAAGCTCTTGTTTCTTTGTTGATTTTCTGCTTAGCTGATCTGTATGTTGCTGAGAGTGGCATGTTAAGATCCCCTACAATTAACGTATTCTTATTAATATGACTCTTTATTTGATTAACAGTTGGCTTATGTAGTTGGCTGCTCCCATGTTGGGGGCATGAATATTTACAATTGTTAGATCTTCTTGTTGGATAGACCCTTTAAGAATGATGTAGTGTCCTTCTGTATCTCTGACTACAGTCTTTAGCTTAAAATCTAATTTATCTGATATGAGAATCACTACCCCAGCTTTCTTTTGAGGCACGTTGGCATGAAAGATGTTCCTCCATCCCTTCACTTTCAGTCTGAGTGTATCTTTAGGTTTAAAATGCATCTTTTGTAGACAGCATATGGATGGGTCCTTTTTATCCAGTCTGCAACCCTGTGCCGTTTTATGGGAGCATTTAGGCCATTTACGTTGAGAGTGATTATTGAAAGATGAGTTTTTATTGTCATCATGTTGTCTGTGAAGTCCTTGTTTCTATAGATTGTCTCTGTAAATTTCTGTTCTATATCACTCTTGGGGTCTTTCTTCTTTTATAGGACCCCCTTTAATAATTCTTGTAGTGCCAGCTTGGTGGTCACATAATCTTTTAGACTTTGCCAGTCTTGGAAGCTCTTTATCTCTCCATCCATTCTGAATGTCAGCCTTGCTGGATAAAGTATTCTTGGTTGCATGTTCTTCTTATTTAGTGCCCTGAATATGCAGACACATAAAAGAATGTTCATCATCATTAGCCATCAGGGAAATTCACATTAAAACCACTTTGAGATACCACCTTACACCAGTTATAATGGCAAAGATTAAAAAGGCAGGAAACAACAAATGTTGGAGAGGATGTGGAGAAAGGGGAACCCTCTTACACTGTTGGTGGAAATGCAAGTTGATGCAACCACTTTGGAAAACAGTGTGGAGATTCCTCAAAAAATTAAAAATAGAGCTACCGTATGACCTGGCAATTCCACTACTGGGTATTCATCCCAAAGATACAGATGTAGTGAAAAGAAGGGCCATATGTACCCCAATGTTCATAACAGCAATGTCCACAATTGCCAAACTGTGAAAAGAGCCAAGATGCCCTTCAACAGATGAATGGATAAAAGAAGATGTGGTCCATATATTCAATGGAATATTACTCAGCCATCAGAAAGAATGAATACCCAACTTTTGCATCAACATGGATGGAACTGGAGGAGATTATGCTGAGTGAAATAAGTCAAGCAGAGAAAGTCAATTATAGTTTCACTTACTTAATGAAACATAAGGACTAACAGAGGACATTAGGAGAAGGAAAGGAAACGTGAATTGGGGGAAATCATTGGGGGAGATGAACCATGAAAGAGTGTGGACTCCGAGAAACAAACTGAGGGTTTTAGAAGGGAGGGGTTGGGGGGATAGGTGAGTCTGATGGTGGGTATTAAGAAGGGCTCATATTGCATGGAGCACTGGGTGTTGTACATAAACAATGAATCTTGGATCACTGCATCAAAAACTAATGATGTATTTTGTGGTGATTAAAATAACACAATTAAAAAAAAGCAGTCTTAGGGAACTAATACAGCCTCAAAGGCAAATATTGTAAATTTAACTACATTTTTATGTGAAACTTCTGTATGACAAAGGACCTACAAGCCAAATTAAAAAATGTCTAGGACATCATTAGTTTTTGATGTAGTGTTCAACAATTCATTAGTTGGATGTAACACCCAATGCTCATCACCACACATGCCCTGCTTAATAATATATGCTGGCTAATTGAACATAATAATAAAAAAATTAAAATATTTTTTGGAAACAAGAAATCAGAAAATATCAGATACACATTATTAAAGACAGAGCTAAGAAATAGACTAAAATACATGAATATGAACCAAGAAATGCTCTTCTGTATGCCCTTTTAAAAAATCCAGATAATCAACATAAAGAGTTTTGGGGGGAGGAGGCCTGGGTGGCACTGTGGGTTAAGTGTCTGACTCTTGGTTTCAGCTCAGGTCGTGATCTCAGGGTCTCAGGAGATCAAGCCCTGTATCAGGCTCCACAGTCAGTGTGGAACCTCTCTCTCTCTCTCTCTCTTTCTCAAATAAATAAATCTTTAACCCACGGAGCCACCCGGGTGCCCCTAAAATAAATAAATCTTTAAAGGAAAAATAAAGTGTCTAGAAGGAAAATTTCCATGTATATGGTAAACAAATGATTAGTATCTATAGTGCATAAAGAACTTCCACAAACATATAAAAAGAGTACAATTAGGCATTTTATTGAAGGTAAAATACAAATGGTTTACACATACATGAAAAGATGCCTGGCCACAGTTGTAATCTAGAAATATAAAATAAAACAGTACTGTGTTATGCATATTCTGCAAAAACTTTTTTTCTGTGTGGGTTTTTGTTTTGGGGGGCGATTAGGGATATAGGGAGATTGGTACTATTCATTGTTGGTGGAAGTATTTGTAAAGAGGTATTCATGTTATTTTTGAGAGTATAATTTGGTCCTTTTATTTTATAAGCTAAGTTATTTTAAAACACATAGCACCTTCTCCTTATCTGTCTGACAGAAATACTCTCATATACCAACAGTGAAGGATGACAAGGATTTATATTCAGCATTGTTAGTATTGGTTTAGAAAAATGTAAAAAAGAAGCAGCCTAAATGTCCTGTAGTAGCAGAATGATAACATCAATTCTGATACACGCAACAGAAAAAAAAAATTATAGAGCAGATATACTGATCTGGCAAGACCACTAAAACTTTTTTAAGTGGGACCAAAAAACCTGACTCACAGCACAAGTATATCAATTAGTTTGATGCATGAAGTTATTTCTATGTGTATATATAAACAGCTCTTACTGTATTAAAAAGGATCTAGAAGGATATACCTAAACATTACAACGTTACTAAGACTGATAGAGGATGATCTGTATTACTCAAGGGGGACTTTCACTTTGATATTTTGTTTGAATTTTTGTGATAATGCATTCAGACATTTTATACTTTTAAAAAATAAAACACAAGGAAACTGTACCTCTTCATGTTTGGAGCATTTCGTATAATCTAAATTCACCTTAATTTCTGAATGCCAGATTTTAGATTATATGAAATGCTCTAAACATGAAAAAGTATATATATATATAATATATAATATATATGACTATTTTATACACACACACACACACATATATATGAAAGGTGAATATACATGTATAAAAAAATTTGGAAGTACATTTGTATTTGCAGAAGAATTTCAAGAATAGCCCAAAGAACACTCAATTAACTTCACCCAAATTCCCCAGTTGTTAACATTTTATCACATTTGCTTTTCTGTTTCCCTCAGTCATGGTCTTTATTTTTCTGAACTGTTTGAGAGAAAGTTACAGATTTATCACTTCTAAGTTCTCTAGTGTGTATTTCCCCAAAGAAGGACACTCTTCTATTTATATGTACATATAGAAATAGTTTCATCCATATAAATACTCAGTTCTGTGTGTTGTTCTGCACTTGCTTTTTCCTTCACCTCTTCTCTCCAGAATGCAGTTATCCCAATCAAGAAATTAACATTGATCCAGCATTACCTTGTAATCCACAAAACTCATTCAGATTTCACCAACTTTCCTGGGAATTTCTTGTCTCCTTTTTCTTTTCTGGTTCAGGATCCAAACCAGGATCGTAGCTATAGAATATTTCTCTTCATGTCTCTTTAGTTTTCTTTAACCTAGAGTAATTAGCTTTCCCTGTCTTTCATGACCTTCACAGTGTTAAAGAGGACCTTTAAAGTAGGTCCATTTGATGTTTCCTCATGTCCGGATTCATGCCTCTGGAACTCTTGGCAAGAGCAGTTCAGAAACAGTTCGATGCTCTTCTCATTGCATTGGTCAGAAAGCACCTGGTGGTGACCTTAATTTCCGTTCAGTTTCGTGTCTGTCAGCTTCCTTCTCTAAAGTCACCATTTTTTCCCTTTATAATTGATAAATATTTTATGGGGACATCCTCTGAGATTTTGCCAATATCCTGTTCCTTATTAAGCCTGTACCTGATGCCTTACCGTTCATTGCTAATTTCCACCTGAATCAGCTACCACTATGATGATTGTCAGATGGTGACTTTTTAATTTCCATTATTCCTTCTTCTTTGTTGCTATTCTACTGTAAAAAAGAGCTTCCCTTTTTGTCTATATATTTATTTAATCTATATGGACTCATGGGATCCTATATTAGTAATAGGTTACAACCTGTTGAATTTCACTGTGTATTTTGATGTTAAAACTATCTCACTTTGGTCCAGTAAGAACCCCTTTTAAGGTGGGTTCTGTGCCATTTTGTCATGTCTCTGTCACTCTTTTTACAAGTCCTTACTATAGTAGGCTGAGTGATGTTCCCAAGGATGTCCATAGCCTAATCCCACAAACTCACCTGGATTCTCTGGGTGAGCCAATGTAATCAGTGAAGGGAGCTGTTGGGCAGGAGGTTCAGGAAAAGGAGAGAAGGAGGAAATCTGGCAGTAGAAGCAGAGGGTCAGAATGATAAGAAGATGCCACGCTACTGGCCCTGAAGATGGAAGTAAGAGGTCATGGCTCCTTAGCGTGGTGAACATTACTTCTTTTCCTTCTACCGCTTGTACATCTTGTACATTATTATAAAGAAATCCAAACATTTTCTAGCCTCGGATTTTTCGTAAGCCAGAAACTGAGCTACATTTTCCAATTACTGATTTTTCCCCTCACCCTCTTTAATTCTAACATTATTTTCTTTTTTTTTTTTTTAAGATTTATTTATTTATTTGACACAGAGCGAGAGAGAGATCACAAGTAGGCAGAGAGGCAGGCAGAGAGAGAGGAGGAAGCAGGCTCCCTGCTCAGGGGCTGAGCAGGGAGCCCGATGCAGGCCTCGATCCCAGGACCCTGAGATCATGACCTGAGCAAAGGCAGAGGTTTTAACCCACTGAGTTACCCAGGCACCCACTAACATTATTTTCTTATAGCAGCCTATAAATGGATGTATCTGACCTTCACTTTTAACTGGAGCCTCTTTGAAAAACTTATTTTACATACAAAATAATGTACCTTTTATAAATTTTGTGATAAAACTTTGGTAGGGAACTTATAAAGATGCAGGTTACTGCTTACAAATTACTTCAGTGATTATATTTAGTAGTTTGCAGCCTGACAATACAGTGTTTAAGAGGAAGTCAGTAGCAAAGGGTAAAATTATCAACTGGACCATCAGGTACATCAATTGCTATAGTGATTCATTTTTCCCAAACTATAACCTATGTTTTAGAATATTGATACCAACTGATCAACTTGGATACTGATCCAAAACTTCCTCAAACTAAGTTACCAAGGGTCTTGTTTTAAAAGGGACATCCTGGAGATGGGAAATTGGTACAAGTGTCAATTTTGAATTTGCCAAATCAGGTATAAGTTCTAGAAATAACACTTCCTATCTGGGCAGCTATGAGAAGACACTTAATTTCTCTAAACTTAAGTCTTTATTTCTAAAAGGGAGATCACAATGTCTTAGGTAGACATTAAATGAGAGAACATATAAATATTACACAGGTAGTAAGTATTCAATAAGTAGCAGCTATTATAAGCTGAATTATTTTATTAGAATTATAATAAGAATTATTTTAGTTGCCTAGGGTAATGTATTACAGTACAAATCAACTTAAGTCACAATACAATATCACTCCTTACTAATCTTTCATCAACGATAGACTGAAGATATTTTCCACTCTGTGCAGTCTTTGTTTCTTCCAAGAAATTTTCAAGTGTACATGGGGTTAAGCTGATTATATTTACATTTCATTTAGTAAAATATCTAGCAAATAAAGAAATACACTGTTGTTGTTACTAAAGTGGTATATGTCCTTCAAGTTTCCCTCTGTATTCAAGAGTGTTTCAAAGATGCAATGTTTCTAAACAAGATTGGGTTTTGCTGTTAGTTGACAATATAATGATGGCCAGTTAGTTAGACAGCAACATAGTTACCATGTTGTTACTTAGGTTGAATTTAACTTTGGTGAAATAGTGACATTTTTGTCAGTTTTCGTAGTTCCTATTGTAATGAGTCTAGAAAGGAGAAAAGTGTGTTCAAATGTATGCTTTTATCATTAAACGTTTTACATCAAGTGAATATTGCATAGTGATGGGATCTTGACCCAGTTGGTAGAAAACAGATAAAATAGGAAATGTAAGATCTCTTCTTCAATAAAACTGGCCCAATTACTATTATTTCACCATAATGGCAACATCTGCCAGGGAAATTAAAATAAAATTTCCTCCCTAAGGAGACTGCCTGCTCCAGCTAAAGCTGTGTATATACAGGGAATGCCAGGAAATTCTGACATATTGTTGGAGCAAACACTTCAAAAATATCTTGTTTTTTTTTTCTCTTTTAGCAACTTCACTGTGTGGTGGTTGGAAGTGAAAACGCCAAGCGATATTTTGAAGCAGTTCAAGGATCAAAAGAGCATCGAGGAGAGCTTTTTGGGGTCTATAATCTCTTCAAACTAAGGTCCCAAGGGTCTTGTCTTACAAGAGACATCCTTGAGGTGTGAAATTTTTCCCTGATCTTTTCAATAATATTTTAAATACAGTTTTCTCCCTCAGGAAATTTGAAATATAATTGCTGGTACCTTTTCAGAGAAATTTGGGGGTTTCTTAGTAAAAAATGCCTTGTGTTTAGAATTTTGACTTTTAGAAAAATAGGAAGTGAATTATTATACCTCTAAATTAAGATTTTCCCATGCAAGTTATAAATAATGTATATACAGATACATGTAGTAGGTAGCATGACCTCCAAGACCATTTTCAGACTGGCAAAGAGAAATATATTATTTTGAAAACAGCTGCTGAAGTCAGGAACTTAAAAGAGAGAGAGAGAGAGAGAGAGAGAGAGAGAGAGACTTTCCTAAATAAACAAAAATATAAAATGTGTTTTGATTAAAAGTTACCAAATACTCCCCGAGATGTACTCTCATGTCTCATGGACATTTTTGTTTTCTGTTCCCAATAAAAATTCTACACCAATATTTCAAACTCTCTCAGTTGTGTTCATCCTCAGCATACAGATGTTTCTTATTCTTCAAACAGAGATTTCTATCTTTTTTTTTTAAATAGCTTAAATTCTTTGATATGTTGGGATACTAAGGGTATTAGCCTGTTTTCTAGTTGATACTGATAGAAGTATCATAAAATCCTGGATATCATCTTTTTCAATCCCCTAATAATATAGATGAGGAAAACGAGTCTAGAAAACTCAAAGATATTTCCCTTAACTTCCAGGACTTTGTAGTAAAACCTTCAGGTACTTCATTGATTTAGTCAGTTTCATAAAACCCGGTCAAGAACAATTGGTCCCTGTCCTTAAAGAACTTAGACCATCTTGACGAGAGGTGGAAAAGAACACTTACATAATGAACATGTAATATCAGTAAGCATGTTAAGCAAGATGGCTAAAAGGAAGGCATGTATTGTGTATATCCTGTGAATATTGCAACTATTATACAGTGTCTGGTATATACTGCTGAATTTTTATTTTATAGTAACTATTTGATTTGAATTGTGTGGCCCATTTGAAGTCCCCCTGTCTTGGGACACCTATCTGGATGAGTCAGAAGAGCATGTGACTCTTGATCTCAGGGTTGTGAGTTTAAGCCCTATGTTGGGTGTAGAGATTACTTAAAAATAAATTAAAAAAAAATAAAGCCCCCCATCTTTTTTTGAATATGCCATCTCTTTCATGGACTTGTTCTTTCCCATTCCTTTTTTATAATCAGTAACCTTGTTAATATTCCAGGCTCTCCTCAAATCCTATTTCCTTCTCAGAGTAATACCCAGCATACCAACCTATATTGGTGTTTGTAATTTGAAATTATTGTCTATAAAGTATGTTAGCATTATATGACTTATCCTTTTTTCTCTCATTTATCAAATATTTGAGTTCTCTATTAGAATAGCAGCCTATTCCTTAAGCAAATGTTAGGTAAGACATTCAGTGTAACAAGTTATTAAGTGGAAATTTCTCATGTTTTCTGTGTCCTAAGTATATCTTGTTTCTCCTCCAGGACTACTTATTAACGACAGGACTCTCCTTGTCTTATATTTTGTTTATGGTAAAATGTGCTTAACTTCTTACTAGGCACATTATTAGCACCCCAATATTAAATTAAATTTTGAATTAAAATTGCTCATTTGTTATCGGCCAGAATTTAGAATTATTCAGGCCAGGTGCTTACAGGCTAAAATAAATATCTCTTCCCATAAAAAAATAAAGAATAATGATAGTAATAATAATTATAATTATTCAGGCATGGTTAGATTTATGCTGCTTTTGGCCAAACAATGTTTTAAAGTATTATTATTCCAAGCCCTATATAATGCAAACATATATCACAAAGTAAAAGGATTGTTTCACTTCCTGTGATACATTTTTAATTTTTAAAGGTTATAAAAAATCCCTTTTAAAATGTTTTAAGATGTAGACATTTTCATTTATAGAGCATTTTTAATCTGATGATTTCCAGCCCATTTAGTTCTACTTTGCACTGACTTTGTTATCTATATCTATATCATGGTCTCCCTTTAGAGAGAGATACTGAGAGTTAATTTCACAAATATATATTGAATATATGCTAAATGTAAGGTAGTACACATCATAAAGCTAGGCATACAGAAATGAATAAAATGACAAAAAGTCCTACCTACAAAAAATTTACCTCCTATTTTGGGGAAACAAATAATAAATAAAAAATGATGACAATAGGCTCTAAGGATAAAAGTAGAGGATGTAGAAGATGAATGACTTCTGGAGATCTCATGCCCAGCATCATGATTATAGTCAAAACTGCTAATGGAGTGGATCTTAAATGTTCTCACCACAAAAAAAAAAAAAAAAAAAAAAAAAAAAGAAACCAATCATTCTGTGGCATGACAGAGATATTAGCTAAAGCTATGGCTATCATAGCTAAAGCTATCAATATAAACATATTGCAATATATAAACGTATCAAAACATGTTGTACACCTTAAGTGTACACAATGTTATATGTAAATTACATCCTAATAAAAAAAGAATAGAGCAGGGAAGGGAAATAGGAAGACTGTCAAGGAAAAAGCACTGCAGTTTTAAAAGGAGTAGCCAAGGAAGAGCTTACTATGAGGTTGCAATTGATTCTTTGAAGAGATGAAGGAGGGAGATGTGTTTTACACAGAGGAACAAATACAAAAGCCCCGCAGGAGGAGAATGCCCAGCAGAATTTCCAAATGGCAGGAAAGCCAGAGTGGCTGGAGTGGTTTGAGCAGGAGAACAAGAGATCGAGCCAGAGAGATGATAGGAAGCCAGATCATGCGGGCACTTTGACTTCAATTTTGAGTGAGACAAGAAGCAAGTAGAGGGTTCTGAACAGAAGAAAAACATAGTCTGACCTCTACAATCTAGATTAAATATTCAGAATTAGGCTATAGAGGAAGTACAAAAGCAGAAGCAAAATGCCAGGTAGGTGGATACTGCAATAATCTGACCGAGAGATGATGGTGGTTCGGACCAGAGCAATAGTGGTGGATGGTGTGAGAAGTGGCTGGAGTCTGTATATATTACTCAGGTGGTGCTGACAGGATTTGCTGATGGATCAGATACAGAGTAGAGAAAAAAAAGAGGAGTTAAGAATGACTCCAAGGTGTTTGACCTGAGAAACAGAAGACTGGAGTTGCTGTTTACCTATCACAAATGGGTTCTGACAGGATTGAGGATTTCTGGAGCTGCCTGTTCCATCCGTTGTAGCCATCTGGGCTAGTACTGGGATGGAGACCCTCCCTGCTCCCCGCCCACAGTAATAGCCTCTAAGCATTGGGAGAAAAGATCTCAACTGTTTATCATTCTCCACGGTTCTGGAGGGGAGATTCTTACTTGTTGTTCTGGATACCAGGTAGCTGGAACCATGCCATTGGTAGATATGTGTATTTTTAAGTTGGGCATTTGTAAGTCTGGTGATGATAGTAGTATTTCCCGTTGTTCAGTCAACAAAGTCTTAAAAAGAGAAATAAATTGCCTTCCTTTTGAAAGAGAATTTAATGGTCTAGAATCTAGGCCATTAAGTACCTTTGCTGAATGGTACACCAAAAGCTTTAAAAACATAAATACTTTCCCAAAAAATCTAACAGGCCTGTTACACAATTAGGATCTTTTTTTAGTTTCATATTAGATGGACCTTTTCATTGGATGTTTATTAACCAAAGGGATCAATAAACATATTTTAGTGAATACGAACAATAAATACACTAGCAGTATAGTCTAGAATATCAAGTTCCCAATATTCAACACTATCTGTAGTGCCTGAGATGTTAATAATATGTCCTTACTGTAACTATTATGTAGACATAGTTACTATGGATATCATTATTGGGTAAATATGTAACATTTTTTCATTCTCTCTCCCCTCGTAGAACTGTTAATGGAGTTGGCTGAAAAGTATTTTCTACCTGAAAAAGATACTTTAAGACAAGAAATAAGAATACTTTATGGGCCCAGCATACTTCCACTGGACCTCTCTACTACCTAAGAATTATGAACATTTTAAAATGTCATGCAAAGTGTATATGAGTTTATAGTGATTAACAAAATTGAAAAATAACATTAAGAAAGCTAAAACAGTGCTCGCTTTGGCAGCACATAGACTAAAATTGGAACGACCCACAGAAGATTAGCATGGCCCTGCGCATGCCTTGCAAAGTCATGAAGCATTCCCTATTTAAAAAAAAACTAAAGCAAGCTACTCTCAGTTTGCCTTTCTTAGTTCCAAGTTTTAGCCTGCCACTGCTACTGTAAAATATTTTACAGTTATTTGCATTCTTTATAGAGAGAAGGCAAAGTGGAAGCAGGGATCATGACAGCCACAACATGGTTGAAAGAGGAGCCTCCGGTACACAAACAAGAAATGGTGAGCAATTTTTAAATCTGTAGCCTAGGACTCCTAGAAAACACGTTTTGGGACAATTTTATGTTACTTTTCCTTTTTCTTCATTTTTCAATGTGTAAAGAAAAAGGTCTTTAAAAAAAAGTCAAGGACACAAAGTCAGAGGACTGTCAGTTAAATTAACAATTTAGGCTAATTTCACATTTCATATCATCAGAACAAAATCAAGAACAATCAGCAGTCATTTACATCCAAACTGAAGTTTTCAACTATACTAAACTACATATCCAAAATTAATACACTGTATAGCTGAACAATCCAACCTAACTAAACAGTTTTTCACTAACCAAAAAATTAAATGGAAAGATAGTAACTAATGTGTGTTTAAGATGATTAAATCCTATCATCAGAATTATTCTCTGTCTTAAACATATTTTATTTTATTTGAGTCTTTGATCTTGTGATTTTTTTGGTATTTCTATTTGGTAGTTCTTCATCTCACATACTACAAAATCTATACTGTCATTATTAAGACCTCTTTAAAAGTAAAGAATCTACATGTGGAAGGTTTTTTGTTGTTGTTGCTGGTTTTTTCTTGCTTTAAGAGATTTAACTATACATTTATGCTAGCTTAATGATTTGGAACATGGGATGAATATTTTCTAACTTTATAGAAATACATGAGTAGCAATTGTTGGCAGAAGTATTACTGGATTTAAAAAAAAAAAAGTATTACTGGATAATACTTTCCCTAAATCTTTTCCTAATAAAGCCTTGGTTTTAAGAAACTGAAGGATATGTTTAGCTCTGATTGATGTAAAAAGAATAAATACTGTATTTAAATTTGTAGTAAATTTAATTTAGAATATCTAAAATATTTTCTTTATTTCTGATGGTCTGAATTCTATCAGATCTTATTCTTATTTTTAATCTGTTAGAACCATTTTCTAGTAGTGAATTCTTTACTTTGTTAATGCCTACAAATTTGTTTTTTTGTTCAAGTGTAATTGGAAATATGTGCTGCACTATAGTAAGCAAGTTGTGTACCTTTCACTTTTGAGACCAGAATCAGTCCCTACATCTTAGAAGCTGACTGCTCTGCTCTGTGTTTTCCTTATAGATAATTTGATTACGTGGTACTCTGTTGAAACTTCTAGTTATTTTGGAAAGTTAGTCAACTTGAAAAAAGAGTGTACCAGACTGTAATATTAAAGCCTTTACATTTGTTTATAAAATGTTGTACTTTTAGAAAATGCCAAGTTAGTTATCTGCCCAAATTTAATTCCCTTCCAGTGTGATTGATTGGATTTATCTTGACATTTTCTAATGTTTCTGTGACTGCTTCTTATATAGTCTAAAGAGCCTGACTGTCAAGAACACAGAAGTCTAGAACAACCTGTGAAATTACCAACAAAAGAAGCATGTGATCTCTGCAGTGATTTTAGTGATGATGAATCAGTGGGGAACTCAAGAATGAAGACTGCTAAAAACAAAGCGTCTGACTCAAGTAAAGTTTCAGGTTCTCCTGGACAGCTTACCCTACTCCATTGTGGTTTCTCGAAATTGTTTGAAACAAAATATAAAGCAGTTGAGGATCATGATGGAAATATTGCCTCTGATGATGAAAGTTCTGATGAACAGCCCATGTGTCTTTCAACAGAGGTTAAAGATGTTGGGTATCAGAAAACTCATGACTCTCTTGGTACTTCAAAACACCAGAAATTAGCTAACATCCTAAATCCAAATGAAAAATGTATTTTTGATAAAAGTGAGAACATTTTCAAACAAAATATTTCTTCTGAGTCTGATGATGAGAAAAATTTTAAAAATACAGCTGACCACCATTGCACTTTACCAAATGTCACAGAATCAGAAGATAGTGATGTCATCTTTCCCACACAATATACAACTCAGAGATGCCCTAAGAATGGTATAAAGTTTAAGCCACTTGTGGATGGATCTCAAGATTCTGAAACAGAAAATCCTGTAAAAATAAGAAATAATGGTGATGATAGAAATACTGATACCAAAGGAAACAGACAAATTTCAAAACAATTAAATCCTGAGAATGTGACCCTGAAATCTATTATGAAAAGAAAAGGCAGTAGTGACATTAGTGATGAGTCTGATGACGTTGAAATTTCCTCTGAGTCAAGAGTAAGAAAGCGAAGAGCTACCAGTGCTTTGAGGTTTAAGGGAAAAAAGGAAAATAAGAAGGAACTTCTCACTTTTCCTAAAACAATGAAGAAAACAAATCAACTGTTTGCAGCAGATGGAGATTGTAACTCTCAGCTTATTGATGGTTTTTCATCCTCAGATGACGATTTAACTGTTCGCCATATCAGTTTCTTTAAACAGAGCCATACACCAAGAACTATAAAAGATAGAGTCAGTTTCTCTTCAAAATTGCCTAACCATAAGGAAAATGGCACTCAAATGCCAAGAAAATCAACGAAATTTTCAAATGAGAAAGTTGTCAATCAAGAGCAGGTGTATGAGTCAATGGATAAATTTTTAGGTAACTGTAGATACATTTTGTAAACTTTATGTTACACATTTGGTGAATTCAGATAACTCTGTAAGATACAGATTCTTGAATTAGCTTGTAAAAGAGTTCTATAATCAAGATGCTACACTGAAGCACAAATGAGGAAGTGGGTAGATGGTAGGATAAAGGGAAGACCACCTAGGTCAGCATAACGAACTTTGTTATCTACCCCAGGACCCCCTCCATGTCCTCCATCTGAATCATAGCCCCCACCAGACTTCATTTAGTCTTGACCTGTAGGTAATTTTAAATTTAATGCTCCTCTTCAGTCTTGATGTCAGTGTCTCGCCCGTCAGTTTGATTGTCAGAAGCTTATTTTCTAGTAGATCCCTCAGGAAGTGCTCATGAGAATAATATTCCCTGAGATTCCTGTTGGTAACAGTCTGTGCCCTTTATAATTAAAAGTCATTTTTGCCAGATATAAAATCATTGACTCACACTTTCTTTTCTTAAGTATTTTAAATATGAGGCTTCATTTTCTTTTGGCATGAAGTGTTGTATTACATGTTCTTTTTCTTCTCCCTTGATGTCCAAAGAATTTCTTTTATTTTCATTATTGTCCAGTAAATTTACTACATTGTATTTGAATGTTTGTCTTAGTTCGAGTTGCTATAACAAACTACCATGGACTGCCTGACTTAAGCATTTATTTCTCATAGTTCTGGAGACTGGAAGTCCAAGATCAGGATGCCAGCATGGTTAGGTTCTTGCTTAGGGCCCTCCTCCTGGCCTACAGAAGGCTGCTGTCTTGCTGTGTCCTCACATAGTGGAGACAGAATCATCTCTCTTGGGCACCTGGGTGGCTCAGTCAGTTAAGTGTCTGCCTTCAGCTCAGGTCATGATCCTGGAGTCCTGGTCTCAAGTCCCACATAGGGCTCCCTGCTCAGCAGGGAGTCTGCTTCTCCCTCTGACCCTCTCCCTCTCGTGCTCTCTCTTACTCACTCACTCTCTCTCAAATTAAAAAAAAAGAAAAGAAAAATCATCTCTCTTGTTTCTCTTTTTTTAAGGGCAGTAGTCCATTCATTAGAACTCCACCTTCATGACCTAATTACCTCCCAAAGGCCCAACCTTCAAATACCATCACGCTAGGGATTGGGGCTTCAACGTCTGAGTTTTGGAGGGACACAAACATTCAGTCCATAGCAATGTTGGTTATTCTGGGTCAGTATTGTCACAATATAGTTTCAACTCGGTTTTCATTTCAGGAAAGATTTCTTGTACTAGTATTTTTAGTTACTTTTTGTATCCCTTTGGTTTGGTTTTCTTCTTCAGAGACTCTTGTTATTCAGATATTCAGTTTTCTTTGCCTGTCTTCAGTATTTGTCACATTGTCTCAAATCCTTTATCTTTTCCATTTCTTTTTGCTTTTCAAAAATATTCTTCCATTTTTCTTAAAGCATTATTATTTGTTCCCTCTTATGTTCCTGAAGTTTAGTCTTTATTTATGAATTTTTTTTTAATTTCTAAATCTTTCCTGAGTCCTGTCCACCCATTTGTGAGTTATTCTAATTCCAAGTTATGTTGTTGGTTCCATATCTTACCATTTTCTTAATGTCTTTTACCTCCTTTTGAAATAATTTACAATTTTTTTTTTTTTTTTTTTTTTTTTTTTTTTTAAAGATTTTATTTATTCATTTGACACAGAGAGAGAGATCACAAGTAGGCAGAGAGGCAGGCAGAGAGAGAGGAGGAAGCAGGCTCCCTGCTGAGCAGAGAGCCCGATGCGGGCCTCGATCCCAGGACCCTGAGATCATGACCTGAGCCGAAGGCAGCGGCTTTAACCCACTGAGCCACCCAGGCGCCCTGAAATAATTTACAATTTTAATCTGCTCTGTGAGCACATGTTTACAGCACATTTTCATTCTGCTGCTTATTCTTTTTCCTCACAATAATTTTTATGAGATTTGATCCTCTTGCTCATTTTTATAGAAATTATTTTCCCTGAATTTTGTAAGGAGGCAGAGTTTAGGATTTTTTTTCTAAGTTCACAAAGATCCGTATCTGTTTTTTTGTACAGAGCTCAAAACTATTGTGGGATTTCCTGCCTCTATCTGCACCCACCGCTTTGCTTTAGACCTTCTCTTTCCCTCACTCCTGATCTTCCTATCCTGTTCTTTTTTTACTCCCTCCCAGGAGTTTTTCTTCATCTTGTGGCCTTGATCTGGGAGCCTTGGTGGGTCGGTTTGGAGAGTTCCTAAGAGCTAGTTTGTTTCATTCTCTCAGGCCTTCTTATCCTAAGCCCCCTGCACCCACTCAGCATCGGAGGACAGAAAACCTTCCAGATTCAGCTACTCATCTCCATGTGGCCCACTGTGCTCTCCAGGGCATACTTGTCAGCTGTTCTAGGCTCTTCTGTTCTCAGATCCATCAGATGCCACCACCCTGCTGCTTTCTTCACCCACACCCTGATGCTGTGCACAATATAGCTATTGGTGGATTGTCCCCATCTATTTGTATTTTAGGGTGTCTTGTTATCTTAATTTGTTGTATGTGTTGTATGTGGCCTTTTGTTTTGCTCACTTACTGCTGGCTATTTTTTGTAGGGATTCAGAGATTGAAAAATTGCTTCCCCTGCTACCACCATCTGCTGAGAATCTGTTTAGTGATTTTAAGAGTTAGCATGGCTTTTAAAAGTGTCTGACTCAGTACCCCCCCCAAAAAAAAACTATGTGAAAGAAGCTGATATATAAGCAAGGATAGTTTGATATAGGAATTTTAATCATTATGTTTGACTTATTTACATGTCAAGCTTTCTTTTGTGGTTATTCAAAAGTTCATTATGATATATATTTTGATACCCTTGTGACTAAATGCTGGACTGTCTTTTGGGTTGATTTAGGTTTGAGGAATTGTTGCATAAACTGTTCTTTAAAAGATCAGCTGAGCCTTGTTTTTGTTTTTTACTGTGTAAAAGATGTCAGTAGTGTGGAACTAATGCTATTTTGAATAATACATAAAACATGTCATCAAAATTAAGAAAAATCTGACTAAATTTTCTGCCAGAAGAATCCTTGATCCTTCTAGAGGTTTAAAACTGTTGTCTTGCACACTACTTGGTATTTTGAGATTTAAGGAGAATATTATCTTAGTTCTGTTTGTTATTTAACATCTTGTTTTCTCACGATTGTCAGTTTTGGTTGAGAGAGGTTCAGGACTGAAACAGGACAAGTGTTGAAGGTCGTTATTCAGGTTCATTGCCAGAGATGTTTGAGGGAGCTTTTACAGACCTCAGTTCTAGCCTTCTCTTTTATGGCCACAATTTAAAAGTAAATTATAGGTGCCTAGAAGCAAAGCAATAAAAAATGTAGCCATTTTTTAGACTTCTTTCAGATAAAAGCTGTAAGTTAATTTTTTTCATTTCCTAAAAAGCTCCCAATCTTGACATTCTCTGGGCATATGTACAAAAAAGAGAAAATACAAACAGTAAAACTGAACAAAGCCAACCAAACGAAACTCCTGGGTCATAAACCCCATGCTCGCACTCCATTGCTGTAATCAAGCACATGTTTAAAGGAACAGATAGATGAGGTCAGCACTGCTGTTTAAATTAGTAAACAATTTTTTTAAATCAATAGAAACACAAATCCATAGAGATGACCCTTCTCTGTGACTTTTTCTTAGTCAAAACCCTTATTTCAGGTTGAAATCTAAAGGTTGTTATCTAATCTCAGAAATTCTCATATTGATGAGAAGAAAAAGTCATTTCCAAGTTAACCTAGACCAATATATTTGAACTCTTTACAATTTTTTTTAAATAGAATATTGTGATGTTAACGTACAAACTCAATGTTTTTCCTGAGGTTTAAGAATAAAGCATAACTTCTTCTTTAGTATATTGCTGATAATTTTTAAAGTGTACATGGAACCCTATTGCTTCACAACGAGATATCACTTAATAAACACCAATTGCCTCCCAGATGGTGTTCAGGAAGTGGCTTATATTCACTCCAACCAGACTGTGATTGGATCCAGCAAAGCTGAAAATCACATGAGCCGATGGGCAGCACGGGATGTATTTGAATTGAAGCAGTTTTCCCAGCTTCCCGCCAATGTAGCTGTTTGCACTCCTAAGGTAAGAGACCATAGAGTCCTGGCATCTTTGATATTTAGAAGTTACTCAATAGGATCTTCTCTAATACTCTCTAATACTCAATAGGATCTTCTCTAAATACTTCCTCCAAAGTGGCTACTAAGACTATAAGTGACATAAAACAAGTGTAAAAAACAGAACGCCATTTGAAGCACTGTTGTGCTAAAATGTTTTATATTAAAAGGGACATCTATATTTAAATGCCTATAATGTTGAGTTGCTTAATGGTTCCCCTTAATAAAAGTTTGCCAAAAAATGAGAAATCTGAGGGAATCATTCAGTTAAATCAGAATCAAAACCACTTCCACTCATACAGAAAAGGCAAGTGTATGATTAGATTTCCCTAAGAATTTTTCATCTAACATGAAGGCAAGCATGATAACTAACTTCATATAGAATTTATATAATATATATATAATATTTGAGAGAGAGAGAGAGAGTACGCATGGGGATGACTGGGGGTAGAGGGTGAGGGGCAGAGGGAGAGAGAGAGAGAGAGAATCTTAAACAGTCTCTACACCCACCAGGGAGCCCAATGTGGGGCCCTGTCTCATGACACTGAAATCATGACCTAAGCCAAAATCAAGAGTTGGACACCTAAACAGCTGAGCCACCGAGATGCCCCTAGAGTTTATATTCTCAGCAAAAGGATTCATTTAATGTTAAAAGTAATAAATAGATCCTATATGCTTTTCTTGTTTAAAATTGCCATTATATAAAAATAAGGATTTATGTAAATGTGGTATTTTATTTACACATAGTCACTTTCATCAAATGTTTTTAAAAAATGTTTTCTTTTCTTTGGCTTTTTATTCTTCATTCCTAGAACTGATTGAGAAGTTTTTCTAATCACTTTATGTGTAGGAGTTAAAAATGGGTACTATATATAACAATGATACTTTGTTTCTAGTAAGTACT
>LNAC01000370.1:368928-400901 GCA_002007465.1 Ailurus styani | reverse complement strand
GGGGGATGCCTCTGAACTGTCAAGCTGTCTTTATTTATTTGTACCTCCTCTGGTTCCACAAAGGATTTGGATTTTCCTAACAATAAAATCGGAATACAAAATGAAATTCAGAAACAAGAAAAATATAATAAACTGGAAGTTCAGGACTGAGGGAAAGTTAAATGCAGATATATAGGACGTAATGTTCTTAGCCAGATATTTTTTTAAATGACAAGTTTTAATTTCCTGGTAGACAAAACAAAGGAAGTAAACAATTCATTTAGTGTTTTCTCAACTACTGCATTTGGAAATGTGTGTGGGCACTTTGGGTGGTCACAGTGACTGAGTGCCCGAGTGGCATTAATGTCTGAAGGCCAGGAAGACTAAATGGCTGTCTTGCCGGAGGGGGGGACCATCCCACATGCCAAGAATTGTTCTGCTCAAAATGCCATAACACCCTGCTGAGAAGCACTGAGCTAAATTGTTGTCCTTAAGGAAAAGAAAAAGAAAAAAAATGCTAGCTCTTCTAAGGAGGAAGAAAACTCTTCCTAGCACTTAATTTGAGGGAAATTTGTCACTTGGGATTTTAAATGGTGACTACTGAATGATCTAGTGAGCAGTCAGTTGTCTGATATAATATCCTTAGAGTGAATGGAATAACAGACTTTGTAAGACTGTGCTTTTAGCATTTTTCATTGTAATCCAAAGGCACAATGCCACAGTATAACACGTGAAAGCATTCTTTCGTGACCCACATATGCTGCCTTTCTTATATTCTCACTTGATCTAGGAATATACCAAATCTCAACCAACACTCTAGAGGGCAATTTCTATAGTTTGTCTACCTTGTAGGAGCTATCTGAAAAAGGTAAGCAGAAATATGCTGGGTTTGCCAGAAATTTGCTGTATTAGAATGAAGAGCCTATCAGAATCTCTTAAATAGCTAGCTAGTTTTTTCTTAGGGTTTTATTTTTTTAACCATACCCCCTTTTTTTAACCATGCCCTTATCCAAACAAACAAATTTTAATGTGAAAACGTCAGATACTTTGGCAAACCCCTGTAGTAGATGTTAATTTAATAATTTAACTGGATATTGGTTGTTGGTTTATTTAAATATTTCTCGGAAAACAAATTTGCAGTCTCATGTAATTCCTTCCAAAGTAGACCTGAGAAGCAACCACCTAAATATAAAAGAAATAAAGGTCCCTTTGGAACCTTCTTAAGGCAAGTTGTAAAAAATGAAAACGGTAGAAATATACTTTGCCCTTAATTAGGCCGAGCACCAGGGGCAAGGGAGTATCCTTCCTTTATGAATCCCAGTAGTTCTCAATCTTTTTTAACCCTAACATTCTTGAGGTAGACAGCACAATCTTGTCTGAAACTTTGTCTCTTCACAGTGATTTTTGGAGTGAGAGACATTTCTTACCAAGAAACAAGTTGAAATATTCATCCCCTAGGATTTCTAATATGCCCTTTAAGGCTGTATGTTTCCCCCCATCACACACAGACCAACTTAGTAAACCTTTTTTTCAGGGTGTATGAAGAAATGTGTTATTTAATGACTAAATCATAGTGGGTGTAAAATATTCAGGGAAGTTTTAAAGCCACTAGGCAGGAGGTCCCATCCCATGCCACCAGTGCTAGTAGGCCAAGAACAGTCTGTACAAACATGCTCATCTCAGCAGCCAACTTCTTTAAATCAATACTTGATACAGTAAAATTCCAGGAGAATAAGATTCAGTCCCTCAGATTTTACCTCTACCATTTAATACATCAGGTTAATAATACGGTTGTAATTTCTGGAAAGTTGTAATCTATACCTATATACAAAAATCACTTGGGGACAGTACATGACTTAGCATTAAAAAAGAAAAGTCTCACTTGTTATAAAAAAAAAAAACAGAATTTTCAAAATAGATAGAGATCTTATGTATTTATGATGTTCTTAGTTTTTCACCAACATCAAAGACTGAAATTTTTGGGTTTTTTGACATAAAACTACAACTCCTGAGACATGTAGTAATGCTTTCCTCCTTTTAGTTTGGTTAGTAATAAAGACCTTATATAATGAGTTTCCTTTTCAATTTGTTGAACTCTGTAATCTTTCAGAGGCTGGAGTTCTAACTAGCCTATGGCATGAACTCTACTCAGAATGTCACAGTTTAGACTGTAGCTCTACTTCATACTTCCTGTGTGACCCTGAGATAGGTACTTACCTTCTCTGTGCCTCAATTTCTTTCTGTTTAAAATACAAAATAATTGTATTTATTACCTCAAAAAGTTATTGTGAAGACCAAATGAGGTAAAACACCCTGGAGAGCACCTGACACAAAGTAAGCACTCAGTGAGAAATAAGTATTGTCAGCACTGGGTAAGACTAATGTCCAGTCTCTAATTCAATGAGGGAAAATAATCCATAAATAGTTGTATGCAACCACATTTAATTACAAATAAAAGGGTGGGTGATATTAGCAGATCTGGGGCTTTGGACTCCCTTAAAAAGAAAAACAAGAATATTCATGGTAGAATATCTTTCAGAATTTTATATGTGACTACTGAGATTTTGCTTATGAAAATAGAAAGCCACTCAGTACTTTATAATTTATATTAGTTTATTTTAGATATTCTATATTAGAATTGGAGATATTAGTGAGTTTTCTACAAAAAGCTGATAGATTTTTTTGTTTTGATTCATCACTTGAAGTGACTGCTTTTAATTCAAGATATCTCCATAGCTGGTGACAGACATTCAAATGAGTGAGACATCACTCTGCCATCAGACTAGTCCTTTCATATTATCTCTGTGTATCATATTCTTGGTTCTCGTCATTATGAGTCTTCTGGAAACTAAATACCACCTCAGTAACGTCAGGGAGATAGAATGATGGTAGTATCCTTTTTCTCTTTTTACTAAAGCTATTTATAAAGATGGTTAAATTAAGGATATCTGAGAGACTTTAAAATAATATTTCTTTACATAGATGAGATATTGATGACATTTCAAAGCCATCTCACAGAAGTTCTAAGTAAAAAAATTCACAATCATCGATTTCATCATAAAGTACCTTTAATGAGTAAATCACTGAAACACACCATCATCTTTGGTTAGAGATATGTATGTCACTCACTGAGAGAGTTGTAGAGTGTTGGTGGCAATAGCGTGTGGTGGCAATAGTGAATTTGCAGTTTTGAAAAGAAGTAAAAGTTGTTATGGAGAGAAAAGAGAATAAACTAAGGTAAAGGGAAACAAAGCAAGGTGAAAGCAAAAGAGGCTCAGCCATAGTGTCAGAAAATATCTGCAAACCGCTTGCTTCTAAAGTCTCCAGAAATCCCCAGACCTCCCACCTACAGTACAGTATCTTTCATCTTGGGGCTCACATCCAGAATCTTTATTACTGAGAATTCTTCTGAGTGCTTCTTGTCTGTCACCAAAGTTTTATTAGAGACCTTTATTTGTGTTTGAAAAGATTGTGTGTGCGTGTGTGTGTGCGCATGCTTGCGTGTGGTCTGTGTGTGTGTGTGTCTGAGTGTCTGCAGCCAGATGCAGATGTGTTGTCTCCCTTCCTAAGAAAATGAAACAAATCCTACTTATTTGTATGAAGGCAACACACATTTAACAGTAGTCACAATATGCAAGTCTTTCACTTTCCAAAGAATACCATAGTTGAGTGTAAATAAGAGCTTTTAACTAAATTGCAAAGGAGTATACTAAATGGAAAAGTTACAAAAAAGAAGTAAAGAACACCACAATCCTATGCCCCTTTTAGAGTTTCTCAGTCCTTTTGATGTAATTATTGATAACCAAAATGACAAGAACTCGGAGCCTGCTTTTCAAATTCAACCATATATTAAAAGGCCTAAAATATACTATCTTTTCCATGTTTCCCTTGGTTTCTTATAGTTTATACTTTTATAAGTTAATTTCTATTTATATAACCTTTTATAGATGTCTTGAATGAAAACCTGTCTCTCCAAAATAAATTTCTAATCAAACTTGGTTATTTGGTAATACAAACTGTATAAAATAAGAACTCATTTTGCCTTAAGTTGTACTTAGATGTTTTAGATCCGTTTCCGAAGACAGCTTATCTTAAAAGATGAGATGTGTGATAACAAGAGGGAAAATCTGTGTGGTTTAGGTTTAAACTCAGACGAGAAAGAAATGTTTTTAAGCATCTGAACCGACTGATAATACCTTTATTAGAGTTAATTTGTTCTTTTAATATATGGAAGTATGTCACAGAATTTAGCTATACCTGTTTGTGATGTAGGGCCTCATTTTTTCAATCAACTGCATGTTTTCAACTTAAGTATACTTAAAGTTTTCTGAAAAGAAATGTACAAAGACAGCATTCAATTAAGGATTAATCACTATGGCAACTGAGACGTGGTGACCCAGAGGAGGGGATGTATTCTCCCCTCCGTTTCCTGCCAGCTGTCATAGTCAACCCCTGTGCCTGAATCCACGCCAAAATATAGACTGTGACCAACTCTAAGAAACTATATCTGTATTTTTATAAATTGGTACAAGTATCAGACTATAAAAGAAGACTTAATCCCCTGAATTGGATGACAGACACTTGGCACTCTTGCCAGTGTTTGACAGAGAAATAACGGGTCGCTTTGTAGTAAAACCTGGATTAATAGTAAACCCTTCTTTATGTTATTGCAGTGTGGTGTAAATGAGAGGCCTAAGCGCGCTGTCAGCCCAGACCAGGGGTGGGGAGCGTGGGGAAGGGTGCCTTTTATAACCCGTGCAGGTTTAAGCACTGCTCAGAATACTGTAAATACAAAATGTTGTGTTAGTAAGGACTCCTCTTTCTTGTATTCGTATTAGATTGGCGTTTTGTAGATTACTTAAAGAAAGGATTTCTATGAGCTATGGTGGATTTGATTGCAGTATGTTTATACAGCTTTTGGAGTCAGCAAGGAGGGACGGACTGTTTACAATGAAGCCGACTTTGGGGAGATATAGCATTCCATTATCCTATCTTTCAGGATAGTGAATGGCATGATGGTTTAAAGTAATTGGTCACAAATGACGGGTTTATGAAGTAGTTGAGTGAGGAAGTTTTATGGTTTCAACATGTAACAAAATTAACTCTTACTGCGTGGGATTTCTTATGGTTTTATCATTTTTCTTTCTATAGGTAGATGCTAATTTTATGGTATTTATGTCAGAAAGTTATTCTTTCAAGTAATTTGAGTAGAGATCAAGATTTTTTTTAACTTGTGTATTTAAACGTGTGTATTTATGTAATTATGTAACTAGTATTGGCATGAAAAGTTTCCATCTTTGGGTTGATTCAGAAAGATAGTGATAATTTGTGAAGAATACCTGTTACCTAGTCAGAGGAAGGAGAATCTGATATTAACTTTAAATATACACGCCTATCCCCCTCCTAGCTGGTGGCTGTGAGTAGACAGGGCATCCTTCCTCACAGTGGTGTTACCAGGATTAATGGAGTAACATGACTGCTCAGCTATTGTGTACAAAACAAATTCAGCTTCTTGCAAGAAAGATATTGAAATTACTCAGAATATAATATAAATTTTTATTATAATAATTATGATTATTACTGATCAGTAAAGGCGATGAGTGAAACTCTGTTATTCTCTATAATGTCCTAATGTGATTTTTATTGTCAGTAGTACCAATAATAGCATATGCTAGAAAACCATAAAAGATGTCTAGTTCTCCAATTTTATAGATGAAGGACCCACCTTGAGCTATGGCTCATTTGTCATGAAGAATTCTATAGAAAAAACACATTTGATAGGAATTATAAACTAATTTAACAATGAAATAGACTGACAAAAATAGTCTTTGCTTATCGAGAAGTAGCTGGATTCTAACTCTCCTCCTAGCTGGTCATTGTTCCAATTGCATAGAAGATAGATGTTGCTTCTTAAAACAATTTCTTCATTTAGAATAGTTGGAAGATTCTGAATAGTTAAAAAAAAATACTGTTTCTGCAAGTAATGCTTTCTCATTAACAATATAAAAGCTTAGAGATCTAAGATCTCATTGAACTGTGATTGACTCTACCTAGTGACTTAAAGAAAGTTAAATACTTAACAGCCCTTTTCAAATTATATTTTATCCCTCTGTGAAAACCGTGGTGTCAATTGGACATGGCCACTTACTGGAAACACCTATTGCCTTGTCGTCTGAAAATCTTGGCTCTATACATATGAATTCTGAATTTTTATAGGATGAATAAAACAAAATTTTAAGACTAGAGAATCCTAGTATTTCAGAATTTGGAGGATTCTTGGAGACTATTTAATGCAAATGTATTATTTTTACTGATTTTTAAAAATGAGATGGTAAGTGACTCCCCTCAGGCTCAATAATATCGGTAAGCTTAAATCCCTATAGTCTTTCAACCCTTCTGTCTTCTCTTGTGTTTGTTTTTTCCCTCAGTTCCCTTGGCTTCTATTTTGTTTTGGAGGTTTTACTTTTTTTTTTTTTTACTCCATTTTACTTTCCCAATATGAAAAAACAGTCTAATTTTCCAAAATAACTTGCTTGTGAAGAACACCCTTACTTTAGCAGTTAAACAAAAAATTCAGGTGGAATGAATGTATCCTTCACTTTAAAAAAATATTTTTTTAGATAGTTAAAACATTATCTGGCATACACTTTCATAAACACCATGACTTAGCAACAGGCAACACAGAGTGGGAGTTCAGAAAATGTTTGTCATTGGGATTCCTGCATGAAAGTATTACATAAGGCACAATCATCTTTGCTATGACGTCAAGGCTCCTGCACTCGTAGCTCCACAAGTCAATGTTAAATTGGGTACACCGGCAGATCATATAAGGATATTGGTCATTTTGGAGCAGCATAAATGCTGGTATTCTTCATTTTCACTCACTCTTTGTCATCCGTTGGCCATAGTGCTGGAATAGGAAACCCACTCAAGATGGGAGAACATGGGTAACGGTGTCAGAAAGGATATCCCTACGCATGCATGACTTCCTGAGCTTTCCTCATCTATCAGTAATAATACATCTAAACAGTCACTTTGGGCCTTAATTTTCTGTCTTCCAAAGTTCTGTGAAATATCTTTTTGTGCTTCTTTTCCATGGCATACAAGGCCTGTCTCAATCAGGCCCTAGACTGCTTACATACATGCACATGTATACACACACACATGTGGTTGTTCTGTGTTAGAGGCATGTATAGATCCAGTTACATAGGTAAGATCTAAGCAATCAAAATAGTTTCCAATAGTACAGAGACCCTACCTATTCAAAGAGGGCCCCTTGATTTTGTTGTATTCCCTTGGTGTGTGAAATTAGGATTTTTGGTCTACATGCATCATTGTTGTTGCTTAGCTTAGTATGCCATAGGTGATTACATAAACTCTTAAATCAAGGTAGATTCCATTTATATAGTAAACCTATCAAGTGAGAAATTGAAATAGCAATGCAAGAAAAGAAGGATGCAAGGAAAGTCTCATGACTCTGGACCTTCAAGCATGGGTAGGACTGTGTTGGGCAGAAGGCAGGGCTGAGGAAATTTGGCTCCAGAAATGTGTTTGGCAGTAGTGAGAAGACTAACCTAACCAGGCCAGCCTATATTAGACATCAGAAAGAGTAAGGCTGCAAAGGGGGAATGGATCATGAAGGGCCTTGCATGTAGAGCAATAATCAAAAGATGCTAAACTGACCTGAACAGACCAAAATGTTAGAGTTTATACTCTTGACAAGTAACTTTCATCGTGTACAGAGTATCTAACCAGTCTCTGGTGAAGAAGGCCAAGAGCTGGGCCTGGAGCTGGTAATCATTTTTCTAGACAGAAAGACTCTTCTGTTTTCCCTCACTAAGGCGGGATCCTTTTCCTGTGTGTAAACATATAGCTGGGTGAAACCAAAACCCACTCTGAATCATCCTGGTCTGTTTCCGGCGTGGAGGTAGGTAGCAAGTACGTGCTGAATGAAGGCATGTCAGTTTCTGGTAGATGAGCAGTTCTCAAAGTGTGATCCATGGAATGGACCCCTAAGATATTCGAGACTCTTGCAGGGGTCTGCAAGGTCAGAACTATTTTCAGAATATTTCTAAGTACGCTTTCCACTTGTTAACATTTGTACAAATGGTGCAAAAGCGATGGTGAGCAAAGTGTTGGCAGCTTAGCGTGAATCGAGCCGTGGCCCCCATTATGCCTCGTGGCCTTTGGGCTCTGTACCACTACATATTTTCAGGAAAAGAAAACTACCTTCTTTGATGAATATCCTTGATGAATTTATATCCTTGATAAAAATAGCTAATTTTATCAAATCTCAACCCTTTATACTCATCTTTTTTTCTCTTCTGTTTGATAAAATAGGAAGTGTACATAATCACTTGTATAATTGAGCTGGAAACAGAGCTAGTCACTTTTTTTTATAAAACATCATTTGTACCTGACAAATTGGTTATTTAAATTTGCATATTTGGTAGGTAATTTCTTAAAAATGAACCTAGTGAGTTTTGTACTTCAAGGAAAACAACAGGCAGTACGTGTTGCCAGGAATAAAAGTCAAGCTTTCAAGTGAAAACTAAAATGTTGAAAAAGCATGACCATGACACTTTGCTTATACCTAAAGAATTTTTTTTCTGATGCAACAGGTGACGATAACAACAAATATGGTTTTCCAGTGTTATACAGTTGACTGTATCAACATTTTAAAGATCTGCATAGCTCAGTTAATCGATATTTTCAAATGACCAATGAATGATACCACAAAATCATGCTGGGGAAAGAAATTCAGCCAAAGTACAAGATATACCCATGAATTTTAATTTTAACAGTATAAAAGATTTACTAATAAGGTTTCAGATTTTACATGAAATTAACCTTACTTGAGTTTTGATACAGTATCAAAAAAGAATATCTCCAGTTATCTGAAAAGGCTGTTAAAATATTCTCCCCCTTTCTATCTACATATCTATGATACTTGTTTTCTTACATATACTCCAACCAAAAGAACCTTGTTCCAACAGATTGAATGCAGAAGCCAGATATGAGAATTCATCTGTGTTTTATGAATCCAGATATTAAAGGCATTTATGTAATGTAAAATGTAAAATGTAAAATGTAAATGTAAAACATAGCCACTCAGGGAGCCTGGGTGGCTCAGATGGTTAAGCATCTGCCTTCGGCTCAGGTCATGGTCTCCAGGCCCCAGGATCAAGCCCCATGTCAGGCTCCCAACTCAGCACGGTGTCTGCTTCTCCCTCTACTTCTGTCTCTCCCCTCTGCTCTTGCTCTCTCTGTCTCTCGAGTGAATAAGATCTAAAAAAAAAAAAAAAAAAACCATAAAAACATGTTATTGATATTTTTTGATAGATTAATAAATATTTTAAATGTTTAATAGGTGAAACCCATACAAAATCTCTTTGGGGTCCTTCATAATTTTTAAAGTGCAAAAATGGGGTGCCTGCATGGCACAGTCAGATAAGCGTCTGTCTGACTCTTGATTTCGGCTCAGGTCATGATCGCAGGGTCCTGAGATTGAGCCCCAGGTTGAGATGTGCATTGGGCTTGCACTGGGTATGGAGCCTGCTTAAGATTCTCCCTCTGCCCCTTCACCTGCTCGCGAGCACTCGCTGTCTTGTGTGCGCGCTCTCTCTCTCTCTAAAATAAGTGAATATTTAAAAAAAAAAAAAAAAGTGTAGGGAAGCCTGGGTGGCTCAGTCAGTGAAGCATCTCCCTGTGGCTTAGGTCATGACTCCAGGGTCCTGGGATTGAATCCCATATCGGGCTCCCTGCCCAAATAGTCTTTAGAGAAAGTTTTACAGCAATGTAATTAATGCATATAAAGATTCAAAATTGTGTCAGGGCTACAAGATTCTAAGGACCTATTTGTTACTTTCTGGAGATCCTATAAGAACTGGTAGAACTATGAATTTTAAATCTGGAAGAGACTGCTGGGAGTCCCTGATCCAGATTCCTACCCCCTAGATCCTGATGCCCAAATCAGTAATTATAGCCCAGGGTAATGAGGCTCAAAAAGATACAAAAACTTCCAAGTTTCACCTGAACCCTAGGCCAGAGGTGCTCAGTGTTCCCACTGGGACCCCAGGAGCCCCCAGATCCTGCTCTAGCCTTTGTTTGCAGGAGGTAATAAAGAGAATTTATGCCCTGACCATGCTGCCACAGAGGACTGAGGGTGTTTGTGAACACTCCCTTTTACTGGTCTGCAGACTTTGATGATTGCCACTGTCTCACCCGGCCTGCTCCACAGATGATTGCCTTGGCAGTGCCTTCAGGGTCACAGATCCCAAGGAGATGAGGCTTTTATATTTCTTTTTGCAGTGTGTGCTCCTCAGTATTCACCTGCTCCCCCAAGGCTGTCACTTGGTTCTTTTAGATAGGTGGATCTGTCGGACAATGAGAAATGGACTCCTGTGGATAGAAAAGGAACCTAGGCTCAGGACAGCCAACGTAAAGTTATCCTGTTGTGACTCACCTAGAAAGCAAAACACTATTAAAAATATATAGATATAGGGGCATCTGGGTGGCTCAGTCGTTAAGCATCTACCTTCAGCTCAGGTCATGATCCCAGGGTCCTGGGATCGAGCCCCACATTGGGCTCCCTGCTCAGGGGGAAGCCTGCTTCTCCCTCTCCCACTCCCCCTGCTTTTGTCCCCTCTCTCGATGTCTCTCTCTTTCTATCAAATAAATAAAATCTATTTAAAAATATAGATCGATGATAGGTAGGTAGGTAGATGGATGGATGGATAGATAGATAGATAGATAGATAGATAGATAGATAGATAGATAGATATGGATAGAGGTATACAGATAGAGATGTAGCTGGATTGTGACTTATTTCTTCCAGGAAAGAAGCAGAACAATAACAAACAAAAAGATTTTGAATTTGCATCTAAGTGTTTCTTTTTCAGATTGGAATGTCATTTTTAAACATGCAGAAAATTTGACTTTAATATGTATTTGTGGTGGCTCCTCTAAACAGCTGGCTTTTCTCCAGATGATGAGTAAAAACACCTCAGGGGTCATGGTTGCCTTAGGCTTTCCTGAATATTGGAATACTACATTTACAATAAGATTGCCTGCCTCCAGGCAAAAATCTTGAATGATTACTTTAAGGATAGGAGCTTTTTCATGCCTTGTACAAAGACCCTTAAAAGTTTTTGTCCTTTTAGAAACTCAGATGCCATTGGATGAATATATTTCACATGTGCTATATGTTTTTATAGTACTCCTGATTCCCTGCTTTGCAAAGACAAGGAAGTTTATGACTTTTTATGTGTTTACAGAGTTCGACCCTTACCCAAAGGGAGATTTCAATTTTAATCTTTCATTTGAACAGATGTGTAAACAGAAGTCTGCCTCTCAGACTTCACTATATAAGATTTAATGAAGAAAAAAAATGAAAGAGCACTTGATTTCTTTTTTAGTCTCTATGGCAAAGTTGGTGTGATCAGGACAGTATGAGGACCTGTGGCTACATGGTGCGCCCGCACGTGGCCGTGACCATGGAGTACCTTGTGAGGCTCTGAGCTATTCTCGGGAGCAAGGTGTAGACCAAGAGCTTTCCTGTAATGGGCAGATCCTTGGTGATCTTAGAATACAACTTTAATTAATCTTCCCACTCAGGCTTCTCAGTGGGTCCAAGCCATCATGACCTTCCAGTGCCTTTGAAAATCTCCTCCTGTTTTCAGTTTTCTCAATGATGAATCAAGCCTAAACATCTGGTTATGGGAGAAAAACAGTGAATATGTCTGTTGAATATGCATTGCTCTTTGTTCTGGTGTATGTTCTACAGGGTGTTTTCTGGAGAAACCAGCTTAGCAGACAGATCTAGTCCAAAATTGCTTAATAAAACATTTCAGTAATTCCTAGTAGCCTACCGTGGAATAGTAGTAGCCTATCAGGCTGATCTGCTTCATTGTGCCTTATCCCTGTCCAAGCTTGAGTGGAGGGTACAGATGAGCAGGGGAGAAAGAATCAGCAGTATCTGCACTGGCTATGGATGTGTTTCTAGGAATTGGTGCCAAGATGCTTTAGAAAGATGGCAGAGATTACAATAGTATTTCTCCCCTGCCAAAATGGGAATTGGAGGCTATTCATGATTGCTTTTGAAACCACTCTCCTGGATTCTAATGTTTCTTGCCCCCTTTTGTTAGAGGTGGGTGGCTCTAGGCCAGATTGATCCCTATCAACTTTTCTCATCTAGGTGCTCTCTGCAGTTCTTTTAATAATTTACCTCCAAAGTTATTTTTTACCTTCAAGACTATTAGTAGAAAGGTTTTTTTTTTTAACTTGAACATTTTTGTATTATTCCCAGTAAAGTTTCCTACTATATAAAGAGAGATTTCCTACATAGCAAAGTAAATAGAAAAATGTTACTGTAATCATACGGTTGTGAGGTAGGAGCATATGCCTTTTATTCTTTTCTCAGTACATTGATGCCAAAGATTGCTATATTTAAATTTTTTAAGAGTCAGGTTTTTTTTCCCCTTACTTTCATATTGAAAATCTACAATTAAATCAAAGCTGATAGTCATGAAGTCTTTGAAGTGAGCTATTTCCAAGTTAAACATTTAGTTGTGAGGGCACCTGGGTGGCTCAGTGGGTTAAAGCCTCTGCCTTCGGCTCAGGTCATGATCTCAGGGTCCTGGGATCTCGGGGAGCCTGCTTCCTCCTCTCTCTCTCTGCCTGCCTCTCTGCCTACTTGTGATCTCTCTCTCTCCATCAAATAAATAAATAAAATAAAATCTTTAAAAAAAAACATTTAGTTGTGAATAGATGAAGAGACTATTTTGGCCAAAATATATTAGAACAGTTGTCACTTATAGGAATAATGTATCTTTAATGTTTTAGCTGAATTGAAAAATTTTTATATTATGAATTTTAGTTTTAATAACAGTTACCTTTGTAAAGACAACACATCATGTGTTTAAATTCTTAATTACATAAATCAGATTAGAACTTAGAGAATCAGATGTAACCTGTCTTTTACCTTTTTAGCCTGTTTAACTGTGGTCTGAAGGGGGACAGTTTTTCCTTCACTTTTTCAAGTCTCAAGTTACTGCTCCATATAGTATGTATATGCCCATAGCACGTTACTGCTCATAGATTAAAATTATCACTTTAGCATTCTCTGATAAATACACCTTCTTAAGTAGCCCCCCATTTCCATTCAACTAATCTCATTGTCAAATGGATTCTTAACTGCATTTTTACATTTCCTAGAAACAATTACTATGTTCCTCACACTAAGTCTTGTTTCTAATAAAGATCCCATAAATTGAATTTGACTTTTCGTATGAACACTATAGTAAAAACACCTAACAATACCCAGTAATTAAACAAATCATGAATTTGTAATCATGAATTTAGCAATACTGAGTTATAAATTATGTTCTAATAGTGTCAACCTTTCCAAAATACTTATTAGCAGAAATATTTATACTATACAAATACTGTACAAAGTCCTTATCTTTATAATTTATTATCATTATAATCATAAATTGTTCATCAAAATCTCAGAATATAGAAGTACTTCCTTAAGGCAAGTCTTGATGGATAGTTTTAAAGAAACTCTTTAAGAAAACATTAGGAACAATTAGGGACTTTTGCAGAAACTGGCATTTCTGCTTTATTCATGTCATGATTGCAAAATTTCTTTTTAAATACAGACATAATGTTCTGGTTGTTGGCCATTCTACTCTCTAGGGGAAAGAGTGGATTCATTTTGCTTTCTTTAGCAAGCAACCTCACCCTCTTTCTTAGTGTTAAGAAGGGATAGCATTGTGTTTTCAATTCCTAATCCAGTTCATTTTATTGAATTTTTTATTACTCTAGCCTTTATTACTGTTGCTACTTCTTCGTGTTGCCTCAGTGTCATATGACTTCACAGCTTTGACATAGTGGTAATGAATAAGCTTGAGTCCAATCCACATAATCTGGAATCTTTTCTTCTTGGCCATAGGCCTTGAACTTTGCTTTATAATAAATTATAACCATCACTACAATTGCAACTGCACTTTGGCACTATTTTCCTTGTATCAGCTAGTGTAAAAGATACTATTTTACTGGAGTGAAACCAGCTTTATAACAAGGCCCCCAAAATGTTTATTAAGTTAATTAATAAAATTTTGTTTCATAGCCTTGTTTCAGTAGTTTCAAAGGACTCTACCAAAATGGAAATCTGAACCTGGATAGATTAAAAAAAAAAAAAAATGAAAGATAGGCTATTGAGCCCATGTGGGAAAAAAAGGTTTTTCCTTTTTTATGATTGTCTAACATAATCAGGTTTTTAAATAGGGAATATTTGGCAAAAATTAAAGATCCACGTGTTTGGTACCTGTTGTTAGGAAAACTGAATTTCCCTGAAGAATTTATAAGACTGAATTAAAAAAGATGTATTCACACAAAATGTGAGCTCTGTAATCCAGCCAAGGTCAGAAAGACCCAGAGTAATCATATGAATTATTGAAAATTGCCATTGTCTAGCATGATTTCTCTGTGGCTTCAGAAATTGCAGTATATGAGGATGGAGTGTTCTTGGTTGGCCCAGTTCCTTCTTTTTCTGTTTATTCCCTTTATCTTCATGTAAACATCCCATCTATCCTTAGAATAATAGGTCATTATTTCTTGGGGACCATCTAAGATGATGAGCCTTTTTATTGGAAACTTTCAACCTTCATCTGTTTTCTTGTGATGTAAAATAAATGCATCAAGTCTCTTTCAAATTTATCTTTAAAGGTCAACATTTTCCTTTCTGTTAATGCTTTAAGATTCAAGAAAGGACGTCTTTAAGGAAAGTATTTTCAACATTTTGTGTTTGTCCATCTGGTTCATAAGAGATATTTAAGAAGTCAATTTATTTTCATTAGAAATGGTTTGCTACTACAAAACATACAGTTACAGGGTGCCTGGCTTGCTCAGTTGGTAGAGTGTGTGACTCTTGATCTCAGGGTCGTAGGTTTGGTACCTATGTTGGATATAGAGATGAAGGAAGGGAGGGAGGGAAGGAAGGAAGAAAGGAAGGAAGGAAGGAAGGGAGGGAGGGAGGGAGGGAGGGAAGAGAGAGAGAGAGAGAGAGAGAGAAAGAAAGAAAGAAAAAAGAAAGAAAGAAAGAAAGAAAGAAAGAAAGAAAGAAAGAAAGAAAAGAAAAGGAAGAAGGGAACATAGTTACATCATATGTGTTATCTTATATTCAGTTTATTTCAATAAAATGAACTTGAATATAAGTTGAAGAGATAAGTGATTTATTTTTTAAAAGAAAACTAAATGTTCCATCTTTAAAATAAAAAAAAAAATGGGCTTGTCACTTCTAAGTCCCTTAAGGGTTGGAGCCTCTATGTATATGTAAATATCTTTGTTCTCAACTGCATAGTGTGGTGGCAGGAAGATAACAGGTGCTCAGTAAATATTTGTGGAATGAAAAACTATTCCCTACCCATATTCATTTATATGTGCCATTTCAATCCCATCAAACTCCTATAAAAGAAAAATAATTATGTCATTAGCAAGAATCTGTATCTAGACACTCTTACAGTCTTTGTATGTCTGAAGAAAGAGTAATTTAATGGTAGTTTAACTGGGTATTCTGAGTTTCCAGTGTTTTCCTCTCTGCATGTGGAAGGTAGTATCTAATTATCTTCTGGTGGTGGTGGTATTTTTTTTTTCCTGGTGGAAAAAAAAAATGAGAAGTCTTTCTATAGGTTGATTGTCATTTCTTTGTGGGATATCTTGTTTTTTCTCCCTGCTAGTTCTTAAGATACTCTCTGTGATATAACACAGTACAAGATTTATTATTATTTTTCCCACTAGAGATTCTCTATCCTTTTTTGTTTTGAGGATTCATGCCTTCTTCAGTTACCTGCCATTATGTCTTTGCATTATCTCTAGTATTTTAGAAATTTTGTTATGTCTTCTTACTCTACCACTTTCCCAACTATCATAGTAGGGCTGTTTAGTCTGCTGCTTTAACTCATATTTTGAGCTTGTTCCTATTTCTGTTTTTTATTTCAAAACTATATTTCCTTTTAAGAGTTTGTGTTTGGTTCTTTTTCAGATCTGCCTATATAATACCCAGTTCTTGCTGACAGATTCTATTCCTTCCTTTATCTTTCTGGACGTGCTAATGATTTAAAGTCTCTTTCAGGTTGCTTCATTATCTATAATTCCTCCAGTTGTGTATTCTCACACTTGTTGCATCTGTCCATTTTCATGGTGGTGGGTTTTATATGTTCTTCATAATTTTTGCCTCGGCTCCTCCCCACACCCCCATGTTGGAATCAAAAGCATTCTCTGTATTATGGAAGCCTTCCTAGGGTATGTTTTTATATTCATCCCTCATTGAAAGCCATAGTTTTCAGTGATTCTGGGGCAGTTTTTTATGTTGGTTTTTAGCTTAGATTTTCCATATCACCCAGGTGCTACAAAATCAGATTCCACAACTGGCACAGCCTGGGAAGTCCACATTTTATCAGTGAGTCTTCCTATCTAGAGTAGGAAGGTAGCCTGCTTCTCTCCTCTGTTCCCAATTTGGGCTTTCCTAGCTTTAATATGCAAACTGGATATCCTCCTTTGTTTTTGGTTTGTTTGTTTTTTAATGCAGGGAGTGCACTCACTTTCATCTGCCCTCTGGACATGGGTCCTGCAGACTATAAGTTAAGGCATTAGCTCTGGTTCGGCACTATGTTACTTCTTTGCTTTTTGGTCCCTAGTGATTTACCTTTCTTACTTCTGAACTCAAATATAATTTTGCTGTTGTTGTCAAATTGTATATAATATTTCTCTTTTTGGAATGAGATGGGACTTTCCACATATTCACTCTATCATCATCTCAGAGAAATTGGAACCATTACAGTTTAAAATTATTTTTTGTTTTATCCCAGTGTTTTTAACAATTTATATTAAATAAGCAACCCATATAGTCTGTAAAATAAATATGATTTTATCTATAATTTCAACCAACTGTAATTAGTATCTTAAAACCATTAAATATCCTTGCAATCCAGTAGAGATTAAAAAGTAGGATTTATGAAAATAGTTTCTTATTTAATTCTCACATAAAGATTATTATTTTTTAAAATTTGGCTACTTACATAAAACTAAATACCTGAAAATCTGATTCATACTATTGAAAGAAATTACTGAATTTAAGAATTTTAAATAGCTCATTTTTATGCCATTATTTTCATAATCACTAATTTTTATCCTCACTTAGTATTGTGGATAATCAGCACATATATGATATGCAATCAGTCTCGACAATGAAGGCATCATCTTATTGCTATTACTATTATTCTGTCTTTAAGAAAGATATATCTTTAACATATATCTTAAACCATAGATACCATGGAAACATCGCAGTATTGCCATTACTTTTATATATTTCAGAAAGATATAAAAATAATTTTTCTGTATATCTTCTTTGTAAAAATCTAGATTAACATCCCTTATAGTGCTATCAGTTGGAGAATATGATATACTTGATTATAAAGAGTTCGGGGGAAATGTAAGGCCATCTCCTCATTTAACCAAAAATGACTGTTTTTTCAGACTTCGTTTTTGCTTTCCTTCTCTTTTCAGACACGTAAAGAAAAAGTGAAAACAGATACATTGACACATGCAAAGAAAGGTCAACAACTAAGTGAAGGAAGCATTTCATTTCCCCTTTACATTTCACACCCTGTAACCCAGAAGAAGAAAAAAGTCTACCGCACAGACCAGACCACCTTCATAATTGGAGAAACACCAAGAGGAATTCGCAGGTATGTCTTTAACAACATTGGACTTTAAGAATTATTCTCAAAAGAAATATAGCTACTTAATAAAATACACAAAATATTTGAATCTTAACCATACCTGGCATCTGAATTTGTATACTTTAAAAAATCAATTCCAGATGTTTTAAATGTTTTTAGAAAGCTAACCCCTGAATTGATTAAAAAAAAAAGAAATCATTTTATATGGATACATGAAATACTTAAGTGCATTATATTCATTCATTGAATATTTATTGCGCACCTAATAAGTACTCAGACATTGTGCTGAGGGCTGAACATACAGTTTAAAAAAGGACATAGAGCTTATAGTGCAGTGGTAATTGGCATTAAATCATAAGAATTTTCAAAAGTAAAAAATAAATAATTATACAATGATATAAGAAAGAAGTGGACAGGCCTCCTTGACAGAGAATAATGGGATCTGGAGGGCGTTCAGATAGCTTTCTATGAGGTAGTCAGGGAAGACCTCACGACAGAGTTGACATCTGAGACCTGAGAGATAACCAGGCAAAGAACTAGAATAAGAATATCCTTGAGGAGGGAAGAGGTTGGTGTGTTCAGGGAACTGAGAGAAAACTCACATTCTTAGTACATGATCAACCAAGCAGGGTGCCATAAGATGAAGACCGAGACACAGATGGGGCTGGAGCATGCAAAGCCCTGTAGGTTTCGGACAAGAGTTTGGATTTTATTCCAAGTGCAGCCAAAAGCTGTTGAAGCATGAATGTGATCTAATGTATGTTTCTGAAAGATTGTTCTAGTTTCTGTGTGGAAGAGGGCAGGCAAGGCGAGACTGCAAGGAACTAGTTGATGGTAGTTGGCAATAGAGTGGTTGCCCTGGAGACAGTGAAGTGGATGAATTCAGTTTGGTGCTGGCCTGGTTGTTGGAAAAACAGACTGGGTTGACTCAATGGGGAAAACTAGTGGAGAAAAGAGTTTGGAGTGAAAAAAATCAAGAGTCCTCTTTTTGTTCACATTAAATTTGAAGTTCTACGGAAATCCCAAATAGGCAATGGATATGCTACTCTGGGGTTTGGGGACTGGAGATCTAAATGTGGAAATCATCAACATCGAGACTATAAATGATTTTAGAGCCACAGATTGTATGAATAGCCTAGGACTCTGGCACAGAGAGGAGAGGAGAAGCCTCAAGACTGAGCTTTCAGGTGACAGTGGGCCGCTGGGTAGGAAGCACAATAAAAGGTCCCGAAGTCCAAGAGAAGTGAAAGTTCCAAAAAGGAGGGAACACTTCACTTTATTAAATGCCTCTGAGAACCAGAATCAGGTGGTGGGAAAGTGCCTCCTAGAACTGGCCGCAGAGAGCTCATTGGCTGCCTTGACTGGGAGCAGTCTGCAAACCTATGGGCAGACACCAGGGTGAGGTGGGCAAGCAGGGGATGGGCAGACCCTGTGACAGCTCTTGGAGAGTGAAAAGTAGCAGGAGCTGGAGAGCGTTCTCAGTCAAAGGTAAGTTTTTCTTCTTAAGTTCGGAGGTTAATATAACCTGTTTGTGTATGGAGAGAAAAGCCTAAGAGGGGAAAAAGAGATCATGCCAGAGATGTGCTAACAGAAGCCCTGGGGGCAGGAGAGGATGAGGTCAAGACCCCTGAAGAAGGTCTAACCTTCTAGATGAAGGGATGAAGACAGGCATTGATATGGTGATATTTCCTCACTTAATTAAGAATTGAAGTATCAATTCAGAGGGAGAGAAATTTCAAGAGAGAAAAATCATTAAATAAATCACAAAGTAGGACAGCAAGCTTAGTGGGACTAGAATTCTTGGTTCATGTTAAGTCCCTGTTTGAGAGTAATTCCAGTAGAAGCTTCCATGCACTTGTGCAGACTTTGTTCAGCAAGCTTCAATTGCTCAGTTACAGACACAGAATAGAGAGATGTTCAGGGGTTAGGATGGATGGAAAGAGAAGCAAGGAAGCTGAAGGATGTTTGTAAAGGAGTAATTATAAAATCGAAACTAAGCTAAAGAAGGGGAGGCTTGATGAGGTCAGAAGTATCTTCCAGCATTGTTGTCATGGGGAATTGAACAGTTGGGCTGCTGTATAAGGTGCCTGAATTCAGGGATCTGCAGGTTGTGCAGTTAATGGTAATGATGGTGGCAGTCTATGGTCTTGAGAATAGGGACCTGACATGCAGTTGATTCTTGGGTCAGGAGTGATAAAGAAATTGGTGGGCCAGGAGTTGGAGTTGGGTGGGGCATCCACATGGATACTGGTGTTATCAAGAATGACTGACGGCAGGAGGGCGCCTGGGTGGCTCAGTGGGTTAAAGCCTCTGCCTTTGGCTCAGGTCATGACCTCAGGGTCCTGGGATCAAGCCCCACATCAGGCTCCCTGCTCAGGAGGGAGCCTGCTTCCTCCTCTTTCTCTGCCTGCCTCTCTGCCTACTTGTGATCTCTCTCCTTCTCTGTGTTAAATAAATAAATAAAATCTTAAAAAAAAAAAAAAAAGAATGGTGGCAGGAGATGGGAAAGGAAGAAAGATTAATCTCCAGTGTTCAGTCACTAGCAGGAAGCAATTAAGAGGTCACCTAACAAGTTGAGGGAGAGAATGGTTTAATGAGATAGCATAAACCTAAAAGAGGGGAAAGGGTCTCTAAGAAAATAATGGTCTGGAAGCAGCAATGTAAACCACGAACCCAGAGATTTAGGGTGTGAGGTGTAAGAGCCTTAGCTTGTGAGGACCAGAGGGGAAGAGGTGGTATGAGGGGACAGAGGAACCATTCTGGGAGAAGAACAGGGGAGTTGGTAGATCATAGCCTGGTTCTGGGGGCACCGAAGAATGGTCTGGAAGGGTGAGGGATTGGATTAGATTGGGGATGAATAGACAAGGAGAGGATGCTAGGCCAGTGGTTCCAGGTAAGAGAGGAATAGTGCCTGAGGTAAGTGGGGATGGGAGGCCTGGTTGAATTGGCCCTGAAGGCTCAGCAGGCAGTGGGCAAATGGTGATGGCTCTCTGGGTTCCAAATTCTTTCCTTAGGGTTTGGCAGTAACTTGGCCGTTGGGTGCTCGTGTGGTAGGCCTGAGCATGGCTCTTACTGCCCAATATTGCACCAAAACGTGAACACCCCACATGCTACAGCAGCGTATCTCCTCTTAAACAGACTTATAACCATGACTCTGGGCAAACTTGGGGCAGTTTACTTTGAGCAATTATTTCATTCAGAGGCTGACCATATGCATTTTACCAGTTTTTGAGGAGCACAAGGGTCCTTATACCCTCTAGCACTGTATGCCTCAAGCTAAGGGAATGGCATATGTTATAATACCAACATCTGAACCAGGGAACAGTGTTAGAACTGCTGACATGTCTTTCCCAGTAACCATCCCCCTTTGTGAGAATCACGGCTCTGTACCAGCTGCAGCCCTCAGGTCACTGGACTTCAGAAAGCTCAGGCAAAGAGAAGATGATTTAGCTGTGTCCTGCCCCTTTCCCTCAGCTCCTCAAGAAAAGGGGAAAGAACGTGAATTATATCCATGGCACACAACTACTCTGGATACATTTGCTGAAAGATATCTATCTTTGGTTTTCTTTTTTTTCTTTCTCTGTAGTGGCTCATGAGTGTCTATTCTTGTTTACTACATTGTCCTTACAAAGTGGCTAGCTTATACCTTCTGATTGTACCTTGCACTTCCTTAAATACTTAGAGAAAATTCTTTTAAAGACCAAGAATTATGAAAGCCAGTTAGAAGGCAAAAATAAAACGAATTATAATCGTAACTCCTCCTGTGAAGGGGCATCCACACAGCCTAATTTACTTGCATATTACTGACATAACAGAGGTCAGAAGCAGGTCTCCTCCCAGAAATGACAGAATCGGGGGTGTTGTGAGTGAGGTCAGCACAGCAAAGGTGAAAGTACTTTGTCAGCTGCTGAGACACCACCAAGTCTTGGATAAATAAAAAGACATCAGCCTGTAACTTGGCCATTAACTTAATCTTCGCAGCACAAATATTTATTAGAAAGGCCATGAAAATGGATTTGAGATGATTAATAAACAAAGTAATAATACCTCATTACTTCATATGAAGTGAAAACTGGAGCCTTTTAAGGACGTGCTTGTTGCTTTCCAACAAGAACATTGGCAATTTCCTGGACAGAAATTTGGAAGCTTATATTTGTGTTATTAAATATTCTGTTGGCAGGAAGAGTGGCTGTTGATCAGGCACAGATAATATCTGGACTTGGAACAGTTAATAGGACCAGTGTGGTGAGGACCAGAAGCCAGTGCGGTCATCTGGAGCCACGAAAGACAGTCCTGAGCATGCAGGATGAATTGCCACTCAAATCACGGGAAACACAAACTTTAAGTAACCTGGCCTGAGCAGCAAAAATCATAGTGGTTTTAGAGCTCCTACGTACAGACATTACCAGTAAATCATTATTTTACCTTCAGGGGTCTCTGTTGTGTGCAGGAGACATTGCAAACTTCTGAAATTGGCATAAGGGCCCCTTGTGATTTTCAGCCTCTTCCTTGGCCATTCCTCCTGCCCCACTGTACACCAGGTCCTCTCAGAAGTGGGCCTGTGCATGTTGCCCCTCTCACTCATCCTTATCTGACTGGTGACACCAGGGAAACCTGCCTTGCTACCTTACCCATGACCCCTCACTGGCTTCGCTACCCCTTCTGTGGGCACCACAGGGCCCTGTATTTACACTGTAGTGGGATTTATCACTCTCTTCTGGTTTGATTTTCATGCATCTGTCTCCCCCAACTCAACTATAAACTCCTCAAAGAATATGGTAGTAGGGCTATTCATGGTGCCTAGCACATAGAGGGCCTATAAATATTTGCTGAATGCATAAATGACTTTTAAGGAAGTATTATATAAAATATAAATATAATTCTAAAACTTTAGGACTTTTAATCATGTGCTACAACACTATCTCTGGCTTTTGTTTGAAAGAATGTTTGGGAACATTGAGCTCTCCTGATTCATGGCCCAGACTCAGCATCACCCAAGCAATACCCTCTGTCTCAATCTACTCTGTTTTCCATAATGAAATACCACAGACTGGGGCTTAAACAACAGGAAGTTATTTCTGTCTGTTCTAGAGTCTGGGAAGTTCAAGATCAGCATGCCAGCTGATTTGGCTTCTGTTGTGGGCTCTCTTCCTGGTTTGCAGATGGTGACCTTCTCACCATGTCCTCTCATGTGGAGAAAGATCTCTCTGGTGGCATCTTATGACCTCATTTAGCCTTAATTACTTTCTAAAGGCTCTATTTCCAAATACAGCACACTGAGGATTAGGGCTTCAACATATGAAATTGAGGGGGACACAGTTCAGTCCATAGCACCCTCATCTGGGGAAAGGAGCAGAGTCTGATTGTCTAGGGTTCTGAAACAGTCTTTCTTTCTGCCTCTGTCTTATGAGGATTCTGGAAGGCCTCTTTCCTCACACATGCATACAATAGCTTTTATTAGTATCTTATACTAAGAGTGAAACTCACTGCTTTAAATAGCATCTCACTTCTTAGTTTAGCTGTCTATACCCAAGTTGGACCAGTTGGAGGAAGAAAGAATCTGGGTTTATCAGTTCAGAATTTTCCTTTAAGATCTTCAAAAAATTGTGTGAAATTTCTATGTTCTATTTGTGAAAGAAGAGATAAAAAGGAGGGAGAAGAAAAAAAATCCCTTTATTTTTCAGAATTTTCTCTCTTCTATTCATTAAGACCTTTCTTTGACAATTGTAGGACTTAAACGCAATATAGATTTTCAGATACAGATTATAGAAATTATGAGTCTCATGTCAGTCATAAATTGGAGGAGTAGCATGCTGGGACCCCATAATCCCAGGAAATACCTAATAGTATAAATCAGAATAATTTAAAAAGCTGGTGATTTCATGGGCTCAAAGTTTTTTTCAGTAGCATGAGGAAAGAGGTCACATCCTGCTAGCAGAAAATGCATTTTCATTATGGAATGAAGCTAATATACACTAAACGAATATATACTAATATAAACTAATATATACTAAACAAATAAAATGATAGTTGACCCTTGAGTAACATAGGTTTGGACAATGTGAATCCACTTATAGGCAAAATTTTTTTTTTTTGGTAAATACAGGACTGTAAATGTATTTTCTCTTCTTTATGATTTTCTTAATAACATTTTCCTTTCCTCTAGCTTACTTTATAGTAAGAATATTGCACATAATACAGCACATTATATATAATGCATATAACATACAAAATATGTGTTACTTGACTGTTTTATGTTATTGGTAAAGGTTTCCAGTCAATAGTAGGCTAATTTGGGGGAGAGTCAAAAGTTATACTTGTATGTCCGACTGCTTGGGGAAACGCGACACTCTTGTTGTTCAAGGGTCAAATATACATAGCTTTGTCTCTTTAAATATCACTGATGATGAGTTCTTTGAAAAGAAAATGTAATAAAAATAACTACTGCTTTTGTTCATTAAATCTTCAGAAAACAATTTGAAGAAATGGCTTCTTACTTTAACTTGCCTTCTGTAAAGGAATTTGCTGAACATATAACTAATGCCACATCAGAAGAACGACAGAAAATGCTAAAAGACTTTTATGCTTCTCAGTATCCAGAGGTAGAAGAATTTTTTGTGGATTCTGCTGCAGAATTCATTAAATCTTCCCATCAGAAAAGAGAGAGAGTCAGGAATAAGTCTGAAAAAAGAGAATCTCTTAGAAAAGGAAGGCTGTCAGATTCTGAAACTTTGTCATTTAAAGATTCTCCCAAAAATGTCTCTGAAATTTGTAGCCCCAAAATATATAAAGAAAAATCAATTAAATTTCAAAATCACGATTTCCATGGAGAAGAGGTGCTTTCTAGTGATGGAGAAACTAACAAATCACCTATGAACTCTACCCAAGAGACTGACAATGGGAAAAACAGTCAAGCCTCCAAACACACTGTATCATCCCATTCCCTGAACACCAAGTCTGAAGTATATGAGTTAGAAAAATTAGAATATACCATGGAAGACCAACAAGACCTAACAAGAACGGGCATTTCAAGAAACGAACCCCTTTTGAAAGTGGAAAACAAAAAGATAGAAAATCCAGAGTTAGGAAATACTTCTGTGGTAGGCTTACTTGGTGACACATCTATTCTTGATGACCTCTTTAAAAGTCATGGGAACGGTCCCACACAACTGCCAAAGAAAGTTCTTTCAGGGCCCATGGAAAAAGCAAAACAGAGACCAAAAGATTTCTGGGACATCTTGAATGAACAGAATGACGACAGTCTTAGTAAACTCACTGACTTGGCAGTGATAGAGACTCTATGTGAAAAAGTGCCCCTTGCTGCCTCCTCCAAAAAGAAAGAGGAGCTGGAAACTTCACTTTGGAAATCAAATGAGAAATTTTTGTGGAAAAAATTTAGCTCAAGCGATACAGATGAAAACACAACTAATGTGCAAAAGTAATGCATAAACATACAATGAATTACTCTAACCAGTGAACTTCTGCCGTCTGTGTTCACAGCACTGTGTTCCACACTAATGATGTTCCCTTGAACACAGTTGTCAACATACACTTTTATTCAATTCTTGCTCTAGGGTTATTTTAGTCTAAAAGGTTATCATGTATTTTTCCTTGATATCTGATTTGATCTTTTAAAAATATGATTGTATTATAGTATAAACATCTTTATGAAATAGAAAAGGTCTGGATTTATTATCAGGAAACCTGGGACATCTCCCTTACTGTGTAACTATGTGCCTGTAGATAAGCCACTTACTTACTTACCTTGGTGCGCAGATATTTCCTAATATGAAAGATGAAGGGTTTGAACTCAAGCAACATTTTTCTCCTTCTGGATTAAAAAGGCTTTGGTTTACTTTCCCAGATTCCATTAAGTCGCCAGCCAAATTGTGGTCATCCCCCAAATTAGGTGTACACTGATGTGTTTCTTTCTTACTAGCATCTAGAAAATTGAGTTAACTATCTTCCTTTTCCCAAAGTATCATGTATTATTACTAAACTATGATAGAGAATAACTAGTACTGAATATATGATGTTAAGTTTATCACTGCTCAAATACAAAGGGTTAATGTTGTATAACTGTACTATTTGAGGTGTGACACCAAAGTAACATAACTACTACTGATAGCCACAGAAGGCAATGGCTCCCCTTCTTATACAACTGTTAGGATTTAATCAGTATCCATTAAGCTTTGATAGTACTTTTGTATGAAGTATGAAGAAATGGAGAAACCTTTTATTTAAAACTGTTCTGTTTTGTTGAATTTCGTGTGTGTGGCTTATAATCAATGGAATGTGCTTATTGTTGAATTCATTTCTGTGGAAACACTCACTCGGTCCCTGTGTGTACCATGCCCGCGGCCTGAGGTGTGCCAGGGGAGGTACCCCGGCGGGTAAAAGCTGGGAGACTGCATCTGCGAAGAGTGCTGGCTGTAAAGGCCAGGGGTCAGGCCAGGCACACGGTAGCAGAGACCCAAGGCTTCCACTGACCCCCATTCAGCTGCGCTGTGGCAGCTCCCCCTCGGTGGAGCTCCCGGAGCTAGGGCAGGAAGAGAAAGAGGAAACAGCAGTGCCCCTGGAAGGGGCGCGCAGAGCCCTGTAGACCCTGCAGACTTTGCTGTGTTGAGGGCGCAGACCTCCCAAGGACCCGCCGTTGCAGCGCAGAACTGTGGCTGGGAGATGGAAAAACCAAACAGAAACAAAGAAATCTTTTCTCAAGGGACTGAGTGACCAAATACGATTTTCTCAGGGGTGTTGTTGAGGGCTGCAATATCTATTTTATATCATGACCCAGTACTTATGTGTTAATACAGATTGAAACAAAATGTTCATGAAACAATATTTATCCATAAGGCATGCAGTGTCCTTTGATATCTCCTTTTCTGTTGCACTTTTTGGCTCTTATGTCTCTGTGTTTTTTCATGCTCTCATAACCCACTAAATTGATTTTATGACCCATTAATGATTGCAAATCACAGTTTGCAAAATTATTGTTTTAGATTACATGGAATTAGTCTTTTTTTTTTTTTCGCTATTTTCAGCTGAGTTGTATCCAGACTTACCAGATGCTGAGTTTCACCACTGAGGTGCTGGCTGCAAAATTGATGTGTTGTGTATCTGTGGTAGACATATAAATGTTAGCCTGCTCTGGGCCTAGCTGTAGGAGGAGCCCGGATGAGCGAGTAGACACCCCTTCATCTCAGTTTACATACCAGATGGAAAAGTTCAGTCATTTTAATAAAAGTGGATCTTTCATAAAATAAAATACCTTTATAATTTTTAATATAGATATGACCTTTGAATCATAAAATGAAATTCATACAATAAAATGAAATATTATTAAAGAGATTTTTATCAGTTAAAGTCAAAGTGGGAGGAAAAATACAGACCTGGCATTTAAAAACTAGTTTTCAGCAACTGCCAGTGAAAGTCATCATGCAGGAACAGTGTGTCAAGCAGAGTACTGGGTGCAGCATGACCAGAGTATGGGGCCAGTCATAAAGTTCCTGGAGGGAAACTCTAAGGGTCGACTTGTCCTGCCCTGGAGCAATGAAAGAGTTGGATCAGCCATTGATGAATCTGGGAACAGATGCTATGAGGGACTGACAACGAGAATCCTGCCTAGCACCCCCACCAAGGTCTTCCACATAAATAGGTGGCCCCAGGCAAATCCCAAGGCTTCTTTCAGCCTGTTTCCTCCTTTAAATTTGAGATGGAATGGATCAGTGGTGTTCAAGCATTTTTTTTTAAAGCAATTGAACTCTATCTTAATTAGAAGATCAATTGTCAAAAATAATTAACATGGAGGTCTGCAGGTTCCAGCAGCACCACTGCTCCTCCATGGAGCGCTGGTGTGAAAAACCACAGGGATGATGTCACTGCAAAAAACCTTCCAGCTTCAAGTTTCTACAATTCTATTTGCCACAGTCTGTCTTGTTCACTTCTCTTTAAAGTACTCAACACACAGTTATTAATATTGGAAACTGAGGGGCGCCTGGGTGGCTCAGTGGGTTAAGTCTCTGCCTTCGGCTCAGGTCATGATCTCAGGGTCCTGGGATCGAGCCCCACATCGGACTCTCTGCTCAGCGGGGACCCTGCTTCCCCCTCTCTCTCTGCCCACCTCTCTGCCTACTTGTGATCTCTCTCTCTGTCAAATAAATAAATAAAATTTTAAAAAAATATATTGGAAACTGAGGCAAAATACTGAGAGGCTTTTGCACTTAAATTCCTTGGGGTTCCCTTAAAGCCCTGCGACCACTTCTCAGAGTAAATTAACATCATCGGCAAGCCATATGGCTGCCCCTAAGTGGTCAAAGGCAAAGGAGCCTTAGTTTGCAGAGAGGAGCTGCTGATAAACTTCCTGGCAGTCCACAGAATATGAGAAAGCTGGGTACAGTATAGTTTAAAGGTTTTAAAAGTCCAGTGTGTGCAGTTTTTAAATTCTGAAGTTATTCTTCCTTATATTAAAATTGTCCTCTTTGTATGAAACGATAGTAGATCGTAGTTTTTAGCCTTTTTCATTGTCCTTACTTGATATAAAGTTGATAACCATATGTCAGTTCCCAAAAGTTTTGACATTTACTAATCTATAAAATCCCTAAGAATAGAATCACTGCCTGCCTCAAAGTTCACAATGGTTACCTCCATGGCCACTATGTCACACATCCAGTTAACAGTGGCTCTAGGACCCACCAAGGATGTCATTGAACCCATATGATCCTGTAAGATGGATCTGCCTTCACAGAGTGCAGAGCATGGTAAGCTCCCCACCTAATTCTCACTGGGTCGTCATTGATGTAATCTTGTCCCTCAGTTCCATCCCAACCTGCTTTTGCAAAGCATCCTCCACCCAGTGCTTCTGGGAGTGTTAAAGGGAAGACTCATACGTTCAGGAACACATCTTGTCACTGGCGCCACTGCATTTGCCCTGGGTGACAGCCTTGTGTGCTACCCACCCACCCCCTGCCCCCAAACACACACTCAGTGCTGGCTCCACATGGTGTTTGTGGCAGGTGGGAGGAACACCACACTTTTTCTCTCTTAATGGGCAACCACAGGAGGGCTGTCTTGCCTCACAAGGTCTTACAGAGTTTCAGATGAAACAGCCCTTTGGGGATTGACCCTCCTTTTGGAGGGAAGTCCAAGGCTGTGCGGTTCCCAGCCCTCAAGTGGCAAGTCAGAACCACCTGCGGAGGCTTTCAGGGGGTCAAGGGGTCAGCACAAGCACCTGTTTCTATTTTTAAAGTTTCACACTATGATATGATGTGCTAATATTTTGTCTGAGACCGTCGCTGGGCAGGACACGTGGACATGCAGTGGAGCTCATCCTGGAGCCCCAGAGCTGTCATCAGCGTTGTGTTTCAATTCGGTCAATTTGTACTTTATTTGCTTTGCTGCAGGTTAACAAGTGGCAGTGGTTATATCTATCCCCTCAATTTCCAAACTTAGTCTTAATTATATATATGAGTACGATGCCTTTCACTGACACAGATAATGCCCACCTGACTCCTGGGTTTGTACGGCCTGCTCTCATGGTGAAGAATCAACAATGCCTCTTTGGGGGCACCTGGGCTGCTCAGTGGGTTCAGTGTCTAACTTCGGTTCAGGTCATGATCTCAGGGTCCTGGCATCCAGCCAGGGGCATAGCTTTGTGCTCAGCAGGGGGTCTGTTTCTCTCTCTTCCTCTCTCACCCTCTGCTCGTCCCCCACCCCATGCTCACTCACACTCTCTCAAATAAATAAAATATTTTTTTAAATTCTTAAAAAAAAATGCCTCTTTCTACAGATGTCTTTTTGGTTAGTTAAATGGGCCCTCTCCATCTTGTTGAAAGAAATAACTGTAACTCACTTTATATTCTTTCAGCTTAAGTAAACAAGGGGGAAAGTGTGCATCTCTGAATGTCTTATAGGTCTCTAAGGAAATTCTAGTGAGTCATCTTGTCAAATTAAAATATGAAGTAGTCTCCCCCTTGCCCCCACATATATCTTTTAACTTTGATTTTACTTTTTTGTAAAGGGAGACATGCTTCTGGATTGAAAGACTTCAAAAGGAGGCTCATAACAGCTAATGCATAAATTTTTTTCTTTCCCAAAACTATTATAAAAGCATTGATGAGAACAAGAAGAGGTTGTAATTCTTTGAAACATAAATGCCAACATGTGATCCATGAGAACTAATTTCACATGCCCGCTCTGCCCCCAGTCACCTGCCAGCACCTTCCCTGGGCTGCCAATAGTTGACTCTTTCTCCCCAGCCAGTACTCAGTTCCCCTTTGGTCACTGCCTTAAGTAGCCTCCCTTCAGCGATGCCTGGCAAAGCCCCAAGTTCCTTTCCGGGCAGTCCCTGACCTCATAGCTTTCCCTGCTCTCCCCAAACACCTTGTCCTCCTCAGACCTCTTCACAACCTGATTCCACCCAACCTCCTCCTCCACAAGGGGGAAACGCATCAGCAAAGCTGAGCAGGCTGAGTGACCTGGGAGGAGCACTGAATGTCATACCTGGGACCCTCCTGAAGCCAGATCACCAGGCAAGTCATCTCCAGGGGCAGCAATTCACTGACCTGCCCAGACGAGGCCAAACCCGCCTGTCTGTGGAGCTCTGGCCAATGTGCCATCATGTACCTCCCGACATGGCCCAGAGCTGCCACATTGCCCTGAAAGGCACGAAAGGCACGACAGCTCCTAAAAGACAGCTTAGGGCACAGCAGGGTGCTAGGGCATGTTGGGGTGGACAAGCAGATCTCGGGAGGCTTGGAATGTCCCCTAGGAGGGTGTGAGTAAGAGGACAGGACACAACAAGGAACCCAAGTGCAGAATGTGTGCTGACTCGTGGAAACGAGGTAGCTTCCAGAGTCCAAAAGCGAAGAAACATGCCTTGGGATGAGAGATCAGGACAGGCCACCCCAAATTCTGGGGCTGGCGCTGGGGGCCAGGCCTGAAAGAATGGGAAGGCCAGAACATTTCCTCTAGTCTCCCTTGGCCTTTTAAACCCCAAATGACCAGGAATGTGGGCCTTGTAGAGAAGTTTGAGTTTGGGACTGGCCAAATTCAAAAACGCTTCTGACAGTGAGTCTAACCTCCAAGATACACAAAGGCGGCGGGAGACCTAAGTGCCAACGGACAGGCGGACAGGGTCAGGCGGAGTTAACTGCAAGTCCTGAGCGTGGGGCACAGGCCTCGCCACCCGCGGGAGCCCGGGCCCCGGGGCACCTGCGGAATCCAGGCAAGGAGGGGCGGTTTGGCCTTTCCTCCGGCGCGCGGGTCGCCCGGTCGGTGTCGCCCCCGGGCCCGGCGGGACCCGGTTCCCGGCGCCGAGCGTGCGCTCGGCTCTGCCCGCTCGGCCTGCGCGCGCTTCCCGGGAGCACCGCCGCCGGGAAGCCGCCTCGCCGGGGCTGCAGCCTTCCCCTCCCGCCCCGCAGGCGACTCTCGGAGGGTGCAGGTGGGGAGAAATCGCTTCAGCTGAAGCTCGCCCGAAGTTTCCAGGAGGCCACCGCTGGCGCTGAGAGCCGTCCCTGGAGACCCCGGCTGCGGGGGCCACCGCACCGAGCCCGGGATTCGCCGCCCGGGGCAGAGGAGACAGTCGGCTCCTCCGACTCAGGTTCATCTTCTCCCCGTGGGGAAAAGAGAAGGAAGCTAATCAAGTCAGGCTCGGGCGGTAGTGATGGAACGCATGAAAGCGGACTCCAGGGGCTTGAGCCTCGAGGGCGCGGGAGCTGCCAAGAGCGCAGAGCTCAGGCACGTCCCCGGTCCCGGCGCTCGCAGGAAGCCCTGGGTGGCCCGCGGCTCTCCGCCGCGCCCGGGGCTCGTCCGCCGCGAACCGCCAGGCCAGGAGCGGGGCCCGCGCTGGGTGGGGTCCTGCCTCCCCTTGAGGGGCGCGCGTGGAGCGCGCGTGCGGCGCGAGATGACCCCCAACCCGCGCCCCTCCTCGCCCCCAGTCTGGGGGTTGAGGCCGGAGTTGGGACCCCGCCGGGGGCAGGCGGGATCGGGGGTCTCCCGGGCGTGCGACGGGCTGGGAAGGGATCCTAAACTGGCACGGGGTGGCGGGGGGGAACCCTGGTTTGCGGTGAGCCAGGAGGCAAAGGGAGATTCTCGGGCTCGCGGTGTCCCGGGGGGCGGGGGAGATCCCGGGCCTGCGGGGAGCTGGGAAGGGGGAGTCGGGACTGACGGGCAGCGTTGGGGGAGTGACCCCTAGTTAGCAGAGGGCTGTGGAGGGAGGACACTCCCGGGCTTGCGCTGGGTTGCGTGGCGGGG
>LNAC01000370.1:339722-368531 GCA_002007465.1 Ailurus styani | reverse complement strand
GAGGGCGGGGGCGCCGGGGGTCGGGCGGGGTGGGAGCTCGGGGGCGGCGAGGGGCGCAGGGAGGGAGGGAGGCAGGCAGCCGGCAGGAGGGAACTCCCGGCAGGTCCCCAGCGCGGGCTCGGCCCCTGTCCCGGCGGCTCCGCCGGGCCGGCCCGACTGCAGTGCAGCCGAAGGTCCGAGGAGGAAGTCGGGCTTAGCGGCCCCGCACACCGCACCTCCACAAGCCCCGCTGCCCGAGAACAGCACCCCCACCACGCGCATAAATCCTCCGCCTCCAGCCGGAGCCCCACCCCTGCACTCACGGGGGCCGCTGGGCCTCTGCCGCTTCTGCCTCCTGTCCCAAGCCGCGCGTCTCCAGCCCACTCCTCTAGGATCTTCCCTGCAGCTGCCTCCCCCCGTCCACCGTCCTCCCGCCACCCAAGCCGGTGCCCGTTCCCAGCCTGTTATCAAGTCCGAGGGAGAATTTCTCCAAAATATTTCCCGAATCCCACTGCCAACGGCCCGAGTCCCCGCCCCTCCACTTGCCTTCTGGGTGCCTGCAGACTTCTCCCTGGATTTTCTAGCCTTTAGCCTCCTCCCTTCCTAATCTATTTTCCACACCAATTCCCCCCCAAAGCGTGGTAAAGCACACAGGAACCTCGGTGGTTGTAAACCTCGTATTTCCCCTGTTAAGCAGGTTAAGGGTGCTTCAGCTGGGGATTAAAAACTGAAGGCTTGGGCGCCTGGGTGGCTCAATGGGTTAAAGCCTCTGCTTTCAGCTCAGGTCATGATCTCAGCGTCCTGGGATCCAGGCCCGCATTGGGCTCTGCAGGGAGCCTGCTTCCTCCTCTCCCTGTCTCTCTCTGCCTGCCTCTCTGCCTACTTGTAATCTCTCTCTCTGTGTCAAATAAATAAATAAAATCTTAAAAAAAAAAACAAAACTGAAGGCTTTGGCCCACGTTTATTGAGCACTTACTATATGTCATTGTTAAACACATCAAGTGGATTTTCTCATTAACTGCCCAACAGTCCTTCTGGATAGGTATTATTAGGCATTATTAGTAGTAGTAGTAATCTCTGCTTTATAGAAGAAGAAATTGAAACATAGACAAAGAGTAGACAAACTGCACTTTGGTCTGTTTCTCCACCACTGCAATGCACTTCTGCAGAGAACCTTGACCTTCCTAACAGGGATGGAATGACCCACAGCACCTGACCACGGGGCCAGGTGGCAACAACCATCTGTTAGTAGCAGTACTGAGTGGATGGGTGGGTGGATGTTAGGTCAGGTTTGATCTGAGTGCCTGAGACAGAGGCCTTGTTGCTTTTCCACCTGCCTTGAGTGGATTAGCGGTCTGAATTTCTAGGCATGGACAAGTTAGAACAGCCTCCACATTTATCTCCTCCTGTGCTCATCTGACAGCTTTCTCTACTCTCCTCAGTCAGCTCGTGTTGCTTGGCAGCGCGCTGGAGACGCCATAGGTGTCCTACCCACAGGGAAGACTTAGGACAGTCTCCTCATTCTCCCACAAACACAGGCCCCTTAGAGCCCTCCACACCACTAGCATCCTCCCATCTCCAGCCCCTGCCAAGCATCAGCCTCTGACCACTTCCTTTGCATGTAGATGAGGCCCTATCTGGGCTGTCTTTGTCCTGGCAGGGGGTGGGATTTTGATCACTGATTAGTGGCTGGGAGATCAAGAGTCAGCAGTGGCCCCCTTTCCAGGACCTACAAACTGATGTGGGAAACAAAGACAAAAAAGTCAAATTTCCTTACTGCCTACAGCCCACTGACAAGTCCTTGGAACAGGCAGACTGACTGACATTCCTCTCAGCTGCCACGATGTTAATGCTTTGCCAAGGGCAAAAGGCAATCTTAGCTTAACATTGTCCCGATCTCCGATCTCCCAGGATCCTCTAAGTCTACTTTAACATATGAAAATTCTTTTGGAAACTTCTTTTATCTCTACTCCCCAATATACACGTTAGCAATCATCCTCCAAGCATATGACCCACTGGTATACATTTGAAGGGTCTTATGATTGAGTTGTTGCTAAACAGTAATAAATGACCTTTTCCTAACAAGAGATGGCCCCCTCAGGATCCTGGAAAACTTGTTTCCTAAATACTCGCCCCTAACCCCCTCCCAACTTGAATGTATATCATCAGCCACTCCTCATGACCCCAGTGCAGCTCTTTCTGCCCCCGGGGTCTTGTCCTGTGCTTTAATAAAGGCACCTTTTTGCACGGAAGACATCTCAAGAATTCTTTCCTGGCTGTCGGCCCCAAACCCTAATACTTCAAACCCCATCAATACCACAGGAGTCCATGCCCCCATTTCCTACCTGGGAGTTAGGGCGATTCCTCCCTACCCGTCCTTCGATGATCTGGATGAGATGGGCAGAGGCTCCCAGGCAGCAGGAAACAGACTATGTAACTAGCACTTGCTCTAGTGAATCCGTTTTTTATTTCTGTGAACGCACCTGTTATGTAATACTTATGCTGTCCTTTTCTTCCTGGAATACATACCGTACCCACGGCTTTATTGCTTTTTTATAGGATTTTTAATTAATTTTTTGGTATATCCATAAAATGAAATTCAAAGGCTGCAAAAGAGCATACAGTTTGCCTCCTTCTCACCCAGGGGCAAGCTCTTCCCTCACTGTTAGCAGCTTCCTAGGCATCGTTGTCAGAAATAGTCCACACAGTTATAAACATCCGTCATTTCTTTTAACTGTGTTTTTGAGGTCTTTTGTATTAACACCTAAATGTATACTTTTATGCTTTGAAAAAAGAATCAGCACAGTTCAGAATGAAGCACTGAGATTAAGTGTAGGAGGATGTGCAACCTACAAGATTTGGTAAGACTAAAAGAATCAGGAGAGGAGAGGTTACTGGAATCTAAGACCCGTTGGATGTCCGTCAGTAGAAACAGTAACCCGAGATCCTAACCAAACAAGGGTGGGATGAATTTTTCCAAGTTTCAGGTGAGGGGTGTTTTAGGATTGGCATTCTTCTATAAAGATGTCTGAATCTCAGGTGTCCTTGGTAACTTGACATCTTCTAAACACCAACTGCTTCCCAGTAAGTGCTAGTAACTATTGCTCTGGTAACCAGCGTGGTTCAGCTCCGGAGCCTGGCCAGCCTAGTCTCCAACTATACAGAAGCAGAGCAGCAGACATTGTGCGTCCTGAAGCTTTCCTTTCCCTGGTCAGAGTCCCTGTCTTGGTTGTTTTGTTTTTTTCCCTCCTATCCTTTGGTGGACGCACTGGGGACGAGGAGGAGAAGATAGAAGCAGAGAGGATAAAGGGAAGTCAGGGACGCAGATTACTGGAAATCTGCCCCATCGGTCCCAAGTGCATTCAGGAGAGAACTCATCTGGCTTTCCTAGATGGGGCGGGTGGTCCGGGACATCACACAGCAAATCACCATCTCCTTCTTGAGTGTTTTGCCTCCTTTCTTGAAGGCTGTGTTCCTGCCTGTCCTTGCACATCTGTCAGTCTTGGCCTGGCAGTCTCCCGCTTCACAGCGGGTCCCTTCTGTTTCCTACCAGGCCACCTGCAATCTGGGGCTAGTCTTGCACTGGACCATCCCCGATCACCAGCATGCTGTGACCAGCCTGGATGGGGGGAGATTGCCGACCTTCGGCACCACCCCTGACCTCTCTTCCAAGTTTTTCCCACTCACACCCAGTTGATTCTGCATGACCATTGTGCCTTGGTGATCCATGGGCACACTCATGTCCAAAGTGGACTTCATTTCCAACTCTCCACTCATCCTCCTCCTATTTAACTCCCAACTCAATGATTTCACCTTATTTCCCAAATTTGAGCACTGTCTTTTTCACTGAGTGTCTCCGCTTCTCTCATTCACTATGGTTACTCAGTAATCAAGTCTTAATATTTCTTGACTCTACCTCCTTATTTCCAGTTTCTTACCACTGTCCTAATGCTTCAACCACTGCAGTGGCTTCAAGTCTTCCACTTCTTAAGTCTTCTAGAGAAATCTGTAGATACCTCTGGTAGAACTCTTGGTTCCAGTGGCATAAACTGACTTAATCAAAAAGGAAAACTATGGGTGGGGTGCTGGTTTCAGGAGCGGCTTGCCCTAGAAACTCAGTGGCCATCACTGAGACCCAGTGCCTCCATCTGGACACTCAGCTCTATCCTTCTGCAAAAGTTGGCTTCATCCTCAGGCTGCACACTGTGGCAAAACGGGAGCAGAAGCTCCGGCTCACATGCTTCCAACTCCAAGTCCTATAGGAAAGCGCCAGGCCTGAGTCATGTGTTCCCCCTGGGCTGGGGAGAGTGGTCCCCTCCAAACCTCACGGACTGAAAGTGGTGGAGGATTGGAACGGAGCCGGTTGGTAGGAGTAGTGTGAGTGGACAAGTGAGCAACTAAAACACGTCAGAAGTCTAGCACACATCCAACACTGTTACTCCTCTGTTCTCCAACAGCTCCCTGAGTCAGTCAAAATCTTGTCAATATGATTTAACTTCCATCAGTGCACAATTTTCATCATTGTTGAGCTTTTTCAATTTGTTTGCATTGATATTTACACCAGTCATCTTGAATAAGATTTGAAAAAAAAATTTTTAAGGATTTTAAATAATCTCTCTGCCCAACTTACAACCCTGAGATCAAGAGTCACATGCTCTACCGACTGAGCCAGCCAGGCACCTCAAGAGTTGAATTTTAAAAGCAATCATTTGGACTTTTCTCTTGACTTACAAGGGAACCATGAGCAATGCGTGAGACCGTGCCTTGGGAGCCCTGGGGAGAGGGGGAGCCTTCTTCCAGGTAAAGGCCAGTCAGCAAGACAGACCCCACCCCTTATTTTAATAGAATATAAACTGAACATAGTGAATTGATTGAACAGATGTTGGAGGGCTGAAAGGCAAAAAGGGACACAGAGTCATTGAAGAAAGCAGCCAGCATTCCCAAGGAACAAAGGGAAGAAGGCAGCATCTTAGAACGCAGGTCCTAGAAGCCCGGAGAAAGGGTGCTGAGGAGTTGGAACCAGACCCCAGTGCCAGCTGGCACTGGGGCCTCAGAAGCCAGAAGTGGTTCTCCCCAGGGCTGGGCTCACATCTCTGAGGTGGACGTGCCTGCCCGCAGGTGCTGATCTCCCTGAGCGAGGGGATGAGAGGGCCCCAGGAGTGAGGGAAGCAAACCGGAAAACTGGAAACCACGGCCACTGTTGGGGTCCCAGTCCACTGTTTTGGGGTGATGCTGACAGGAACAGGAACGAACGGAAGGGCTGTGTCTTGCAGCCTCCCTCTAGTGCCCCCTATTGGCAGAGCCCAGTAGGGTGGCTACGGGCCGACAGAGACTTGGAGTCTTGTGAAGGTCCCACCATGACAGAGCAGAGCAGATGGGGTGGATGGGAGCTTAAAAACTGGCCTGAGGGAGAAGGGAGAAGGGAGGGGAGCAGGATCGTGAGTGGGGACTGTGGGAAAGGGCGGGGGGAGTTCTCCCATGGTCACCTCTTCTGGAGTGCGGACAGCCCAGAAGGTAAAATACCCTCAAGACACAGGGCAGCGTGAGAGTTCTCCTTCTACTTCAAGCCCTGGATTTAATGAAACACCACACACACACCCCACACACAGAAACATCACATGCATACACGCACAAACACCACACACACACACACACACACACACACACACACCACGTGCACACCACGCTTTTGCTCATGAGATTCTTTAGCTCCACTCCAGTTCCCCAGAAGCAGTCCCGGGACAGGATTTGGTCCACACATGATGTATTAAAGTACACGAGGGGAGACGGGTGGGGGAGGGAGGGAACCCTGGAGGGAAGGGGAGGAAGCCAAGCAAGAGGCTGATTTCAGGCTAGATCCCGTGGGAGCAGGTTCGGCCTGATTCTGCTGGGGACTCTGGAGGGTAGGTTGTTCCCGGAGTTATCCCTACCCGATGACAAGACACTGGATTTCATATGTTTGCGCCTGGGAGTCAGAGTCAAAAGTGCTTGGGAGTTCCTGGGATGCCACGGGGCCACCACCCTCCTCCTGCCTTGGCGACTGTGAACCAGCGGCCAGTCCTGCAGTTCCATCCCAGCTCCGGATGGGTTGCCCCTGTTAGAAGGCCTTCCTTCCTTCTTTCCTTATCATTTGCCTTTCCTAACGTTTGTGGGGGACTGGGTCAGATTGCACATGGCGGCCCCAGTGGGCAGCCTGTCCTCCCTCTCTCCCCACTCATGGCTCCGCCTACTTGCAGGGGGGTGGACCTCCCAGCTGTATCTGAGTGACTGCACAGCTCCACCCAATACCTGCCCCTCCGCCACCCTGTGAGCTTAGGAGCCCGCGTATCAGGTGCACACTCCAGAAAAAACACCGACTTCCAGGTTCCCTTCCCAATTTATATGCTTTTTAAAAAATTATGCTTTATCTCTTTAAAGAGTCCATAGGACATGATTCTTGCTGTTTTATACAGATAATTCCCTTTGCACTTTATGCCCGTATTTTTACTTTCTTGTTCATCAGTCCTACTATTTCTTGAATTGCCCATTGGAGGCCTTTTCCCTACTATCTGAAGTGCATCCCAGAATTTCCTTTAGTTAGTGGTTTTGGAAAAAATTTACCTTTCTCTGAAAAGCACTGATTTCAGCACTTTTTTTTTTTAACTCTTTGATATGCTGAAGGGTTTTCAAACAGCTTTTGTATTATCTGGTGAGGGTGGTAAAGAATGTGAGAAATTGATGATTATCCAATAAATGGAGAGGAGGAGGCCATGCTAATCGACCAGTTTTTTTGTGGGGGTGTTCCTTTATGCAAAGACATCAAAAAGAAACACAGCTTTGAGAAAGATGTGTCCACCAGAGAAAATGACAGCTCGTCATGACTTTGATTTTCTTTTACATAGTGTGCACCTCTTTCTGGGGACTGCGGGATAACTTACAAGAAGTTTCTGTTCTCAAGTGGCCAAAAGCATTTGAGCCATCTGAGCCTCCTCAAAGGAATTTGTTTATACTCCCTGGCTCCATTTTATCAATTCCTACTCACTCTTAATTCCCCCGGGTCTGGCTTTCAGCCCCATGACCCTGCCTAGTCATCTCTCAGTGAAGTCACTGAGGGCCGCCGTGCCAATCTGGGTCCTCTAGAAGCTGCCTCTGAGAGTTAGAGGCACGAGAGACTCAGGAGGGGTAACAGCCATGAAAGAGAACATGGATGCAGTCCTGCCACCTGCCAGAGAGGAAGCGGGATAGGGTGGGGAGAGCATGTGCTGCAGCCGGGTTGGGGGGTGCTGGAGCACCAAGTTTACCCACAGTGGCCAGGCGCGTGAGCCCTTCCACCACCACTCTGCTCCCTCACTGGCTGAGGGCTGCCCACGAAGAGTGGGCCTTGTCAGACACCGACAACGATCCTGGAGGCACCCATAGCTGGAGGCCGTCTGATGGGCTCCTTGGGGCAGGGTCTCTCTTGCCTGCAAAGGGGGCTCTGAGTGGCGTGCCTCCATGCCACTTGCTCACCCGACTTCTCAGAAGCATCAGGACTGTTGACCTGTCCTTTCTTCTGAGATGCTCTCTTGCCTTCTGAAGGCATCTGAATCTCAGTGTTTTCTTGATTTGCCTCAAATGCACTGGCTGAGAGTTCTTTACAGGTTCCACTTCATCCACGTGGTGTCTCTACGTCACTATTGTCCAAGCCTTATTCCTAGGTCTCTACCCTACCTTCCCTCCCAGGCGATCCTGGCCACGCCCATCCCCATCTAGAAGCAGGTCTTACGTCGGGAGCCATCAGAGTTAGTGGACAGCGTGATCTAGTTGTGCACATGACCCTGTGTCTGGGTCTTCCTTTGTTTCTGTGGCCTTGGGCTTCCTAAGAGCACAGGGCATCAGTGGTCAGATCTGTAATCTGGGCTAGTAACTCCCACTCTCAGAGCTGACCTACCTAATGTACTTGAAGGTGCTCTGTAAACCGCAAAACTTACACAAAAGCTTAGTGTTATTGTAACATTTTCCAGAAGGTTATTCCTGAAGTAAGTAACACTGATCATCTATTTTCAAAGTTCCTTATTTTCTAGAAAAAACATCCCACCCCTATCTTTGCATTAAAAACTCAGCCCAAAGCATATTTTCCTTCTTTCACACCCTGTGCTGGATCAGTGTTTCCTAAAGCTGTGTTCCTGGGAACACTAGTGCTCCTTGAGATAAAAGTTGGTGCTCCATGAAAAAAAGTCAAGTTTGGGAAATATTGCCCTCCTCAAGGTTAAAATACACTCTGTCCTAGTAAAGGTGCTGAGAAGTATAACTTTTTAACCAGTTTCCCCAAATGACTTAGCCATAGGCTCTTCTCATGCCCCACTGTGAATTCTTGTCTAGGTCCCTAGTGTTCTACCCCAAGAGACAGGAGCTGCTGTTCTAGGCAGGGGGAGAAACTTACCATTTCGTCTGAAGCAGTTGTCCACAAGTTCTTGATCCATTAGTATGGGGAGCCCTGATTCACATCCTTTCCCAAGCCTGGCTATTCCCTCTTTTTCTTCTATCTTGTGAACTACTTAGAACCGTTCCAGTAAACCTGCCTCTCCGAGTCAATTGTCCAGGGTAAGCTCTGTTGTCCCAGCTGCAAGACTGGCTGACACACCAGTGGGCAAAAAATCCATGGAAGGGGGTCATAGTCCCAAACTAGACATTTTCCAAATGGCCCTTAACATTTGAATGAATAAATAAATTGTAGAGCATCCACACATGACATACTGTCCAGTGGCAAGAATCAAATCTCTTCAACCATATGCAATGACATGCATGAATTTCACAGATATAATTAGAAGAAAAAACTAGACACAATATGAATCCATATGTGTGAAGGTAAAAAACAGACAAAACTAACCTGGGCTATTAGACATCACGACAGTGGTTATCATAGGAAATGGAGTGGCCATGAAAGGGCCTCCAGCTTCTGGTAATGTTCTCTTTTTGGATCTGGCTGCTGGCTGCCTGGATGTATTCAGTTGTGAGCATTGTGACTGTACTTTCTGTAATTCTCTGAATGCATGTGATACTTCGGTAAAAGTTTGGGAGGGATGGCATCAGAAAAGATCATTCTGCACTGGGTATCCCACTGGCAAAACCACCCGAAGGAAACATGGCGATTTCAGGACCAAAAGAAATAGATCGATACCCTGGGTGTCTCCAAAGTATATGTGGTTCTCGCATTTGTGTAACCTTCTACATTTCTATGCATGTCAAAGAGTCCTTCGGTATTGATCATGTTTGTCTGGGGTTTTTTGTTTGTTTTTTGGTCTGTATTTTGATACTGTGACAGCCTGGGAACTTGGGGACAGAGCAAGGGACTGCCCCTCCCAGTTAGCTATTTTCTACAAATAGCAAGCAACTTGTGTGTATGTCTGTCATATGCAAATGACCCCATCCAGAACCCCTACTCCAAACCACCCCCTCTCTCAGTTTTATAGTCCAGGAGGCGATATTCCTCTACTAAAATCACCAACTACTCGGCAAGGAGGGACCACCCCTCTAGCTGAAAGCCTGTGAAAATTATTCATACTGGCCAATCCTAAACCTGTTCAGCTCCTTACCCGGCTGCTGACACCTTCCCATGAAGACCTCGATAAAGGTTCGTGCCCGGCCTTTCTTCGCTCTCCTTCTGGCCCCTGTTGGACCCTGCTGCTCCCCAAGGGGCCCTGCAGGCTGTGTGGTGCCTCCTGTCTCTAGGGACCTATGAGTGTGGACTTCTTCCTTCAAGACAGGCGTTTCTGCATGTCTTACCAATCTGATAAAGACAAATCCTGGGTATTTTTTAAAGTACAGCCATTCATTCCACAATATGTGCGCACTATATTTCAGGCACTGTTTGAGACGCCAGGGACAGAGCCGTGACCAGACAAATAAGGTCCCTGCTCTCGTGGACCTCATGTCTAGAGGGACAAACATAATAAACAAGCAAATAAATAAATATTGCCAAATAGAGGCCAGGTAGGGTCATTTTATGATGTCTTGCTCTATTTGGGTTTTTTGTTTAGTTTTGTTTTGTTTTTTGTATTTTTTAGCAAGATTGGTGAGGGGAGGTCTCCCTCACAAGGTGACACTCAGGCCAAGGCCTGTATTGTTGCTTCCACACCCAGAGATCTGTGCTGGATGTCTGGAAGCATCCAGAAGAACCAGAATGATGTATCTCTTGCCAGTATTCATCCAGAACAAACTCTCTCCCTTTCTCGACAAGCAAAGCAGGGTTTGAATCCAAGAGAAAATAATTTCCTGGCATCAGCAAAATCCACAGCCTGCTCCAATCAAGTTGCCTTCTAAATGCTAGAAAGTCGGAGGTGTCCAAGCGCCAGGACCTAGGGGATGGGATGGGTTGGCTGCATTCCAGGACCCTTAGGGCCACAACCAGCTTACATATGTATTTGTGTAACTGTTTGCAAATAAAAAGTGTATCAATTCCTGGGCCTTCTTTGCTCCCCATCCCTAGGGACCCACTGCCCAGTTCAGCTCTGCAGTAACACAGCCGTCCCCGGTCACTGCAGACCAACCCACTGCCTGCTGCCCCAGGACCTGATCGGGGAGGCCTTCGCCCGGGCCTGTTCCAGGAGGGCAGGCTGGTCATCTTCTATCCACACTGACAGCACACAGACATTCCATCATTTTTTAAAATGAGATCCAGCTTACTGTGGACAGGATTAGAATCAAACAAGGGAAGAGAAAGTGAATCTCGGGCCCAGCTCGTCAGCAGCAGTCGTGGGTCACTGGTTGTGGCACAGGTCTGTCTGGGGGCCCGCCCCTGAGCTCTGTGTATGCCTGGAGGCCCGGAGGGGGTGGCAGCTGGCACGGTCCCTTCCCTTGGAGCTCCCAGGCTAGGCCCAGGGATCCCACCCAGGGATCTTCGACACACACCTCGAGCCACAAGGCTAACTCTCCACATAACTTTCTTCATCGAGGAAAGACCTAGGACCCCAGATCTGCAAAGTCACTCCCACGTCTCCCTGCAGATCCTCCGGGAAAGAGCAGATCCATCTCATTTGGTGCAACTCGAGCTGAGCTGAGCACGTCCTGCTTTGCTCAGACGGAAGTTACACTGAACGCCTGGCTCAGGCTCTTTTCCTCAGCCTCGTGTCTCCTCACCGGGTCTGTGCCAGCGACAGCTCCTTGGGAGAGCATTTCTGGCGAACCCGGGATGGTCTGGCTCTGTGGCTGCCAGCAGCTTGTTTATCTTTGCCTCTGCGATTCTGAGCGTTTGTGTCTCCCGTATATCTCCCTGATGGGTCTGTTTGGGTATTTATACAAATGCAGCCCTTTAGCTTTGATACTTGTCCTGTGGGAGCCTTTTTATCTGTCAGTAATGTCATGCTCCAGGGCAATGAAAACCCAAAAAGACGCTCTCAGACCCTGCAGCAGCTAAAACAAGCGGAGATCTCCCCAAGATCCTGGGGCTGGCAGAGCCAGAGCGAGCTTCTGGGCAGCCAAGAGACAAAGCTGACCATCTCTGAAATGCCTTTGTCCTCTGCAGACTCCATCAGGCCCTTGACGGCCTGTGAACAAGTCCATTCCCCTACATGTAGGCCAAATCTCAAATTCTCGAGGCTCCCAGCTGGCTTAAAAATGTCAACAAAGAATCTTTCTACTTATCAAGCATTTTATTTCCCCACTGAAGCAGGAAGTCTGCAGAGACCAGAGCCCAAGCTCCTGTTTAATCTAAGAGCCAGGATGCGAGGGCTGTACATTGGCAATTTAGTTACCTGTATGCATAGACGCTTCTCTGGATAAACCAAAGCTTCCATGGAAAGTACCTAAATCCTATAAAAGTAATTTATTTGCTTATCCACCAAATTATAATATTCATTTTGTTTGTGTAAACCCGCCAGTCACCAGTCATTAACAGGAACCACAAGAAACTGTTTCAAGTAGGATTTCGTTCCAGACATAGTTTCCAGTTTGAATCTGACATATTATACCTGGGAGGGTTGCAGGAAACCATAAATAATTCCTAATTCCTACATTGGATCCACGTATAATACAGATTCTTTTGCTGCCTAAAAACCACCACCACCACCAAGAGGCTGGGAAAGAGATGCCCAGGCGGGAAGGCCAGCCTCAGGGTGACGATGCCCCTTCTCGAAGCTGCCACAAACAATAGCCTCCCCTTCTGTCTGCAGACACTATCCAGGCAGATCGCAAAAATTCATTTCGTGTTGGGTGCACGGTTCGAATCCAGAGCCCCAGAGCAGGATCTTGGCCAGAACCAGCAGGCAGCGAATAGGTTCCTCCCAGAGGATGGACCAGGGAGGCCCAGGCCACCGTGGGACCCGCCCAGGAAGGAGCCAAGGAAGGGCCAGCCATCTCAGCTGAGCTGCTCAGGGTCATGGCAACCAGCTCAGCCCAGCCCACAGTTTGCATGTCAGGAAGCTCATCAGAAACCTGGCCTAAAGCCTCCTTGGGTTCTCCCAAGTTGAAAGGAGAGACGGAATCTTCAGCACCCTTCGTGATGGGCTCATGCCCATAGGCCCTGTTGGTGGCCACCACCACCTGCCAGCTTCCCAGAATCCCTGGATCCTCCGGCAGCCCCAGAAACACGTGGCAGCGGCCCAAGGGCCTTCCAGGCACGTTTAGCAAGTGCCAAGTAGCCCGCTTGCCTTAAGCTTCCCTCCTCTGGCCCATTCAAGTGCCTGACCTCTTACTCTAAAGCTTCTTATGCTTCCATCAATGCTGAGCAGGCTCCTTTTCCTGTCATTCATTATGCTACATGGGAAGGATGAGGCCTCGACCTTCAGAGGAGGCTCCTTGGCCTTTGACCCACAAGCACAAGTTGGGTGGGTGGGACACGGGGGCAAAGGCACTGTGATCAAGGGCAGAGCCAGGACCGTGGTGGGGGGGCGCGGAAGCTGGGGGGCATCTTGAGGAGCGACAGAGCCATCCCCAGGGGAGGGGCCGGAAGCCTGGGCAGAGGCGCCGCCGGAGCCCGGGGGCTCTGTGTGCCCAGCGAGGGGTCAGGGTGCAGGCAGGCAGACCAGGAATGAATGGAGGTGAACCTGACCCAGGGCAGTGATTCTGGAGACATCCGTGGTGTGCGGCGTTTTGGTTCCAATTCCTGGATAGATACTTTTGTGAAATGAATTATCAGAAAAATGTAGTTTAAAAAAAACAAATAAGGGGCACCTGGGTGGCTCAGTCTGTGAAACATCCAATTCTTGATTCTGGCTCAGGTCATGATCTCAGGCTCGAGAGACTGAGTCCTGCCTTGGGTTCCACGCTCAGTGAGGAGTGTCCCTCCCCCCACTCACACACGTGGGCATGTGCACGTGCTCTCTTTCAAATAAATTACCTTTTAAAAATAAATAAATGGGGCACCCGGATGGCTCAGTCGTTAAGGGTCTGCCTTCAGCTCAGGTCACAACCCCAGGGTCCTGGGACCGAGCCCTGCATTGGGATCCCTGCTCGGCGGGAAGCCTGCTTCTCCCTCTCTCACTCCCACGCCCTCTGCTTGTGTTCCCTCTTTTGCTGTGTCTCTCTCTGTCAAATAAAGAAATACAATCTTTTTTAAAAATTAAATAAATAAAATAAAAATAAAATGGCAACAAAATGTAAGCCTTAACCTTTTATCCAAAATTTTTAGTTGAGATAAAACATACATAACATAAAATTTGCCATCTTAGTCATTTTTTAAGTATAAGGTTCACAGTGTTAAGTACGGTCACATTGCTAGGCAGCTGATCTCCAGAACTCTTTCATCTTGCCAAAGTGAAACTACCCATTAAATAGCAACTCCCCTTCCCGCTTCCCCAGGCCCTGCCAGCCCCCATCCTCCTCCATCCCTGTGAGTTGGACTACTCCAGCCTACGGCCTCCTCTAAGTGGAATGATACAGTTTTGCCCGTAGCTCGTTTCGCTAGCATCATGTCCTCAAATGTCACTCATGTTGTAGCATGTGGCAGATTTCCTTCCTTTTTAAGGCTGAATACTACTCCACATTTGGTTTAGCCTTTTATCCTCCGATGGATACTTGGGTTTCTTCTACCTTTTGTGTATGATTAATGCTGTTGTGAAGATGTGTGTACAAATACACACATCGCTGCTTCCAATTCTTTGGGGTGTATACCCACATGTACAATTGCTAGATCACATGGTATTATTTAAACATTTTTTTGAGGAATCTCCAGACTGTTTTCCATGGCAGCTGCACCATTTTACATTCCCACTAACAGGGCACAAGTGTTCCGCATCCTCACCAATGCTTGCTACCTTCTGTTTTATTTTTGTTTTGTTTTTTAAGATTATTTATTTAAGAGTGTGTGTGTGAGAAAGAAAGAGAGAGGGAGAGAGAGACCACACGTGCACAGGAGCATGAGCAGAGAGAGAGGCATAGGGAGAGGGAGAAGCTGACTTCCTGGAGGGCGCTTCATCACAATCTGAGCTGAAGGCAGACAGATGCTTAACCGAGCCACCCGGACACCCCAACGTTCTGATGTCTTGATAGGAGACATCCTGATGGGTGTGAAGTGAAGCCCCAACTTTTTTTTTTAAGATTTTATTTATTTATTTGACAGAGAGATAGGGAGCACAAGTAAGCAGAGCTGTAGGCAGAGGTAGAGAGAGGAGCAGGCTCCCCGCTGAGCAGGGAGCCTGATGTGGGACTCAATCCCAGAACCCCAGAATCACGACCCAAGCCGAAGGCAGACGCTTAACCAACTAAACCACCCAGGCACCCCCAACTTTTTATTATGAGATTTAACATCTATAAAGTTACCCACTGGACCCTGTAATCATTTAAAACACTTAAGGGTTATAATGTTTAAACCACCTCTTCTCAACCTCTGCACTTATCCCACTACAGACCAATAACAAACATTTCCCAGATTGGCTCCAGTCTCGACCGGAGCCCGAGTAGCACTGCCTGGCCAGTGTCCATCACCAGGGTGGCGAAGAGGACAACATGGTCAGAGTCACCCTTCCTGAGCTCTTACTCCTTGGCCCTCTGTGGATTCATCACTTAACAGAACCACAAGCCTACAAAGTAGATACTGTTATTATGCCCAGTTTGCTGATGAGAAACAGGGGCCCAGAGGCTAAGGGCCTTGCCTGATGGATTTCAGGAGCTTGGGAGGTGGCAGAGGAGGTGGGAACCCAGCAATATGGTCTCAGCCAGCTTTTGTGGTGGTGGTGGTGGTGCTTTGTTTCTCAAGATTACTTTATTGATTGGTCATATGGGGGAAGACGGAAGGCTCCCGGGTTCTGGCTTGAGTGATCAGATGCTACGTTGAGAGGAAACACTACCAGTCTAGTTTTGAATGTGTTAAGGTTAAGGTTCACAAGTGATATCCAGGTGGAATAGTGCCAAGGGCAGCTGGGCAGTCAGTTCTGAGCTCCTGAGCAAAGACTGTGCTAGAAGTTCAGTTGAGAAAGGCCAGGGAGGGGGTGGAGCATGAGTTGGTGATACCCTTCAAAGACACCAAGAATGTTCCAGGAGGAAGCTGGGAGCCAGAGGGGGTTAAGGAGCCGGGGTGGGGGATAGGGAAAGAGGGCATCAACAGAAAGGAAGTATCCACAAGTATCTGGTGCTACGTGGAGGCCACACAAGACAGTCTGCAGAGCTGGCTCCGTGGCGGCCCCATCAGTATCATGGAGTCTGGGTGGTGGAGGGAGGCTAGACTGCAGTGGGTTGACAGCTGGGTGGTGGGGAAAAAGGTGGGAGAAGTGACCAAAAGTGCAGCTCACTCTTTCTAGAAGCCCGACTGTGAAGTAGAAGAGACATAGGACAGTTTCTGAGGGAACCTGTGGGTGTGTTGTTGGGTCAGGGGAGAGAGTGAGCCAAGAATGGATTGTTATTTTGTTTTGTCTTTAAAAAATAAAAAAAGTCTGGAACAAACACAAGTTTATTCTTAGATAGGCAGGGAACCCAGTACAAAAGTGAAAGATTAAGAGGCATTTGTGCCATCTTCTGGAAGGATGGAAATAGGATCTGGAATGATCAGGCTTTAGGATCTTCCCCTTAAGTTGGGAGGGAAAATAAGTTTACGATACAGATTCATTTGTGCAAGCAGAGAGGAGCAGTTGGGTCAGAGGCAAACTGGCTGCTGAGAGGAGCAATGTCATGTACTGAAGAGAGAAGTGAACTTGGATGCATCACCAAGAAACAGCAGGGAGAGTCCCTGGGGTCACCTGGGTCACGGAGAAGAGGTACCAGGAGCAGAAGAGCCCGTGAGACAGGAGCACAGGCATCAGCCCCCACCGCCTGCTTGTGGAATTTTTCTCCATCAGGACTCATCTGCCTATGCACAGAAGCGAGAAGGTGAATGAAATTTCTCCGCAGAGTTAAGGGTTCACCAATTGGCCCTGGCTGCATGCAAGGGGGCAGGAAAGCAGCGGGATTGCTCTCCTGAGAGGAAGAGAATCAGGTGAACAGGGGTGGTTTTAAACTAGACCAGTCCCCCTTCTGCGGTGGGCCCGATTCTCCTGACCATGAATATGGGCGAGCCTTAGGGACTTGGCAGCAGAAGTGACAGTGACATGTGAGACTTCCAATGCCAGCTCACAAAAGACCATGTGGCTTCGGTTTTGCCCCGTTTCCTTCTTGGATCACTTGCGTGGGGGAAGAGAGCTGCCATGTGGTAAGGATGCTCAAGCAGCCCTATGGGATGGCCCCCGAGGCCAGGAGCCGAGGCCCCTGCCAACAGCCGTGTGTGGGGCAACCTTGGCAGCAAACCCTTCTGACCCAGCCTGTGGCCCCGACCAGCATCTGCTTTGCAACCTCGTGAGGGACTCTGAACCACAGCCAGCAGCCACATGCATGGAAACCATGTGCGATGGTCTAAGTGTTTGCTGCAGCCCGCTGTTAAGATTTGGGGTAAACTGTTAGGAGCAATGGAGAGGCAACACAGTGGCCCAGCGTGCCGGGGATAGCAGACAAGGGGGCTGATTCCGAGTTCAGCTTTGGCAGGCGGGCCCTGGAAGAGGTCTGAGGGGCAGGGGTGGAGGGGTTGGTGGCAGGAGAAGGAGAGAATCGGATGGGGCCAGAAGGCGCGGCGGAGATGAGAAGCTCACGAAGCCAGGAGCCTGGAGGCGTCGGTGAAATCAGAGCGCCCACACCTAGTAGAGGCGAGTGGGCGAGACGCAGCACAGCCAGAGTGGGTTTTCCTGTCTGGGCGACCGGGTGCGGGTGGAGGGGGCTAAGGAAAGGAGAGGCCCAGTGGAGTGGAGGCTCGCGGCCAGTGGAACCAGCCAGGGCAGGGGTGGACTCAGGCGCGGAGGCCGCAGGTCTCCACGCCTGCGTGTGTGTGTCGGGGTGGGGGGGGTCGGGCCAACAGAGGCCGGGGGGTGGGATGGGGGGAAACAAACGTGGCTTCTGTCTGCTGCTTGGGGCTTCAGGGAGAGTGGAGGTGTAACGGCCTATGCGAGCTGGAGGGAGCGCTCCGAAGTCCGGCCGCCAGCGTGCAGGGCAGGCCGGCGACCGCGCTGGAGCTGGCCGGGGTCACTGCGCGGACCGGACCCCACCGTCGGCGGGACACCTTACGGCACCCAGATCAAGACGGGGGCCTCATCTGCGGAAGACACAGGCCGCAGAGGGAGAAAAGCTGAGGGGGAAAGGCTTTCGGGAAACAGAGTCCCGCCCTGCCCTGTACACCCCCAACCCCAGGCCTGTCTCCTTGGGTTCTTGGATCTCCGTGCTGTGCTAGGGCGCACTCATTCATTCATTCATTCGTTCGTTCGTTCCTCCCCCTCACCTTCTGAGGCAGGATCCTCATCTTCCTCTTGTCCTGATCCCCCGCCCACCCCACCCACACACAGAGTTTGTTTTTTTTCCTTGGGTGGGTGGCTCTGCGTGCGACCTCTGTGACTGCTGCTCTTCCTTCCTGCCCATCCCCTTTGGGGGGCGCTGTGTTCACCCCAGCCACCTCCTCTCCTGCTGAGGGGCCTCTGTTGCTGCCTCACCAGGCAGGGCCTGGGGAACGAATCTCAGCAAGGCCCTGTCACCAATGTCAAGCAAGCCTGAATCCCAGAGCGGGCAGAGCTCATCACCATGCTCTTCACATTTACCCTGAAAACCAGGCATCTGTGTCTCTATCCTTAAATTCACTAAGGTTCCCGAGTCTGGGCCTCTCCCCCAGGAAGAACGCTTTCCAGAGGACAAAGGCAGCTTTTCACGGGGTCCCCGCCCCTTCCTGCCTTCTATATGGAAGCCCAGCTCACAGCCACACCACCCAGTGAAGTGACAGGAGTGACAGCATTTGCCGAGAAGTGAAAATTGCAGCCTGACAAAGCCAGAAACACACTCTGCAAAAAAATGTTAGAAGTTAAAGGACAGGCTCATATGCCTCGGACATCAGTTCTCGTCCCCCAGCTTTTATAGCTATTAATGTTGGAACACGTCAACTCGAAGCTGTGGAATAAATGAAGTCCATCTTGAGCCTTGGCGGGATGTGTTTTGCTTGAGGGAAGTTTAGGCTAACGGGTGCCCCCTACCCCCCACAGAGTTCGATTTATGTTATACAGAGTCTTGTCCATCATCTGGATGCTGCTGTAAACAAGATAATCTTTGTCTACCGGGAACGAGTCCGAAGCCAATAACTTTAAATAAACACAAGCGCCAGTTTTGTATTTACATTGTCTGAGGGAATGGCTGCCAAGAGTTTTTAATGGCGCCATTGGCCCCTCCCTGGCTAAGGTAGTGTGGGCTTCTGGGACTGACCCGATTTGTGGAGGATTCACCGGGTGGAAGATTTCAGACTTAGCAGGTGAGTGCTACACCCAGGCCTGTATTCTTTTGTGAGGTTTTAGTGTTTTTTAAATTCCATCAAGTTGGCATGGCCCCTTTTTGTGTTGGGTGGAGCAGAACAGAGGTGGAGGGGAAGGCCTTAGATCGGTTCAATGAAATTATGAGCTCAAGGTGTGAGTGAGGGTCTGAGGACTGTGTAATTAATGGGGCTGTGACTGGTGTATGGAAGACGTCATTGAATTGAGCTGTGTTCCATGCAGAAAATAAATGGAATTTTGCAGAACTCAGAGTATCTGCTGCAATTCCAAACCAGGCAAATACAGCTTCTCAAATAGTGATAAATTATCTCTGTGGAGGAGTGACGAGAAAAGCAATTTTCTCTGCTAATTTTCCCTACGAAGAAAGCAAGAACTATGTGGTGTGTGTGATTCATGCTCTCAGCCCTCTTTAGAAACAGACCGAAAATATGTTATTAACTTGGTTAATAGTCCAGACTTCAAAGGACATAAGAAATCAGTTTTTTAAGAGTTAAGTGGGCTTCTTATGGAATATCCTTCTGCTGAGGGATGGTTTTAGGGGAATGTGGGAAAGCGAGTCTGAATACTCCACATGGGAAAACATAGTAGGAGTGAGATCTTTCATGGTCTCTTGTTTGCGTTCAGATTTGAAAATCTCTCAGGTCTGATTTATAAACCCATGAATAAAGATGAACAAAGTCAAAGAGTCAAAAAAACAGCCCTCTTCTTAATTGTGTACTTTATGGTGCTTGGGTTTATTCCTTGCGAAAGAGCAGACACATTACACCAACCATCAGACTGTCTGGACTGTAGGCATGAGAGGCCTGGTGGCAGAGGGCAGCTATGAAGACCGTACGTCCTCAGCCAGACTGCTCGGGGGGGCACAGCTTGCTTTGCCTCTTTACCCCAGGCAAATAATGGAATCCATCTGTGACTCGGTTTCCTTTTCTGGATGATAGGAGCGATCATGGTTTGCAGCTCATAGGACTCTTGAGAGGATTAACTGAGCATTAGTTCGGTGCATTGCCAGCCATCATAGTACCTCTCTTTCAGACCTCGTCTTGCCTTGTACTACTCAGACTCGCAGCAGAGGCTCAAGGTAGACCTAATACAACAGCAGTATCAGTGGGTGCTCGGTGGAGAGAATAGAAGCCACTCTAGCTAGTGCGAGTGAGTTGGACTTAATTAAGCACAATGGCTAACAGAATCAGCAAGGGGGCTAAAAAACCACTTGTAGGCTGAGCTTTCAGGGATGAGTCCCAAACCACCCTGCCGAACTGAGCCACCAGGGAGCTGCTGCCTCCTCTGGAAAGTCAAGAAACAGCCACCACCACTGCAGGCTCCAGAAAACACGCCTGCTTGCTGCCATCCATCCCAGCTAAGTGGAAGGCCCTGGGCCTCCAGATGTGCACAAGCTCGCCAGGGTACCATGGACACTGACCCGTCTTCATTCCCATCTTCCGAGCCTGTCACAAATGTATCTGAGTGGCTGACTCAAACTCGTGTGCAAAAGCTCAGATGCAACAGAGTTTGGTGAAGTTGTAGCGTCCAGCCTCAGTGGATCAAGAGGGTGAGTGGAAGGTGGTGGGACAAAGGTCGGGCCCCAACCACCATCTTACCACAGGGGCCATGAAGTAAATACCTAAGGGCAGGGACACGTGAAACAGGATTCATATTCCCCTTCTCTCCCTCCCTTCTTTGTCCTTGGGTTCCTCAGCCTCTGTGGCCATGAATGAATCCCAGTGTGGTTCTGAAAGCTGTGTTCTTTTAGACCAGTGAGGTAGAGAGGACTAGAAGTCTCTAGGAATTTCTAAAAGTGAGAGAGAAAAAAAGTGGAAGATATGGATGAAGTGAAAGCAGATATTGCTGGACAATGAGATATATTGAAAGGTAAATATATATATATACATACATATATATATACGTATATATATATATACATATATATATATGTATATATATATATAAATGGTTTGAAAAACCCTAAAATGCCTTCTGATGTTAACTAAAGTTCCTTGTCTACTTTGGTAGGATTCTGCAGGATACCAGCACAGTATGAAAATTGCTTTATTCTTGCTGGTTAAAAATGAAACAGCAGGAGGAAATGCAAAAAAATTAGTGGTGTTTATTTCTAGGCAGTGGAAAAGAGAGCGACTATTATTTTTCTTTTGTATATTTCTTTACATATCCATCAATATCTATGTAATAATTTTACTACCTATAAAAAAGCAATTCATATGATTTTTCAAACCAACCAAAACCAAAACTTTCCTCCTCTTCCTCTTTTTCTTCCTTTCTTTCTTTCTGAACTTTTAAATCACCTGCCGATACTTAAAAGAACTCACCAGTAGGTAAATCCTTACTCATGGAACTAACAGACCATTAGACATTTTCAAAGTATTATAAACACACAACTTTTGAACTAAATCAATCTATTTGTCAATGGCTGGATTTTATCCCATCTTTTGAGTGAGTTTTTCTATCAACATCTTGAAACTGAAATGCAGGCTTAGAAGCTATTTTAAAGTTGCTTCTGGTTTAACTTGTTCCTCTAAAAACAGTGTCAATAGCAAAACCGAGGAAGCAGACTGTAGATTAATGTGATTTTTAACCCTCAACAATGTGGAGCATAGTCTCCATGAGGTAAGGTTAAAACTGGTATTTGTTTATTTGAAATATAGTATATGTGTATGAACCACACAAAGTTCTTCTCATGAAGGATCTCATCTAGCCTCATAAAACCCTGGAGGAAGGTGCCGTATTTTTTATTTTATTGATGACGAGGAAACAGGCTCAGAGAGACTGAGCCCTCTAATTCCATCCGTGGAACCCCGTCAGCCTCACACAAGTCCCTGTATATTTGCATCCGTCTTTCTCAAGCCGCTCTAATAGCACATCAAACACCCTCGTCTCACTTGTCAGTGAAAGATGGTGACTCATGTTCCATCAGCTTGCCTCCTAGAGTTATCCCATGATTGCTCACAGCCTGGCTCCCACTCCTCAGCCCAGTGTGAATACTGATCAGGGAGCTGATCTGAGTGGGGCAGTAAGCACCTGTCCCTGGCACCTGTCCCATCTCCACGACTCTCAGCCAGGCCAGAAACCCCTGCCCCGCACCATCCCCCAGTACCACCCTGAGGCTGTCACCCTCTGGCAACTGCTCTGGCGAGACTCTGGGGGAACACACCATGGGACAATTTGCTCCAGAGCATTGTTTCCCACAGGTTGGAATTTCACAGGCTAGGAACATTACAGTCTGCCAACTTTTCATCTTTTTTTCCCTCAAAAGGGCATTTCTTACTATTTAACACCCCTGCCCCCAAACTGGGAAGGCATACTTTCAGAATTATAATTTTAAGAACAAACTAGCTTCATGAGAAGCTCACTACACTGCCATTTTTCTCATTTGGCCATGAACCCATGTGGTAGGTGTGACAGCCCCCTCCTACGCCTGGAGCCTGTGAGTGTATCAGCTTACACAGCCAGAGCAAATTCGGGCAGCAGAGAGAATTAAGGTTACTTATGAACACACCTTACAATGGGGAGATTATCTTGGGTTATCCAGGCAGGCCCAGTGTCATCACCAGTGACAGAACAGGAACTGAAGGAGTGTGACCTCAGGAAGACTCACCCCACTGTTGCAACTGTGAAGATGGAAGGTGCCAGGTGCCCAGGAATGACAGCAGCCTCCAGTACCTGGAAAAGCAAGGGGACAGACTATCCCCTAAAGCCTCCTGCTGGACAGCATGCTTTTAGCCCAGAGATGGAAACTAGAGAAGGTCATACATTTATGTTCTAGTCAGCCACTGGGTGTGTGGTGATTTGTCACCACAGCAATACAAAACTCACAACCAGTGAAACTTCATCAGGACCTTATAGAAGGGCTCCCCTGGCCTCTGGAAGCCATCCTTAGAAGAGCCTGTCAGAATGTCCCATTCTAAAGAAGGACATTTTATATAACTAGGTAAGATGATGTACACAAAGCACTCTGCTCAATGCCTGTCATACTGCAGCTCCCAGTGGGCGGTCTCCACCTACACCCTGTTTGTAAGTTCAGAGCATAAAATGAGGGAGGCGCTGCTCCAACAGTGGGGCATGGAGGATCCAGGTGAGGGAGAGCAGCCCCGTGGAGCATCACTTGCCCAGGAGGATCAGGGAAAGAACAATTCAGAAGATGCTGGGCTTGGAAATGCCAGCACAAGCCCAGGGGTAAAGACTGGTGTTACTTACAAGTGTTACTAGGACCACAGCAGGTGCTTGATAGATGACACCTATTACTATTAATAGTAGCATTATTGCTGTTTAGTCATTACCATTATTGTCATTTTGAAACCAAGGTTAACTGATCAGGTCTACTTTTGAGGGAGGTCATCCTGGGGCTAAGACAGAGAATAACTCAGAGGCCAGAAGGGTAGAATCACAAGGAGAGTGATGAGGAGACTACTGGTCACACAACTCCCCAGCATTGTCATGCACAGAGTCCTTTCCTGTACACGCACTTCTTGTCCTCAGAGTCTTGCAGCCGGGGAGAATGAGGCTTAGAGAAATCCAGTGACTTGAACTGGAGAAGCCAGCATGTGCTGAAGGTGGGGGCTGATCCCAGGTTTGCACACACACAGGAAGTAGAGTGATTTCTTTACACCACAACCAAAGTAGTTTCATGGACAAATCAGCTCATCTGTTGATTGCCTGAGGAACCTGAACTTAAGTTTAAATCCCAGACTTTCCAATGTGCCATTAGTCAGGATAAGTAGAAGTGACTGCGGTAACAAACAAATCCCAGACCCATCAGTGATTTAACATAAGAAAAGGCTGGTCTTGACTGCATCCCAGTTCAGTGTGGGAAAGAGAGGAAAGGACTTTACTCCACACAGCCATTCAAGGATCCAGACTCCCTCCCTCTGATGACTTGCCCTCCTCTTGGTCCTGGAAGTGTCTCCAGGGGAAGGAGGGCCAAGATCATGTGAGGGGTACCAGGGGTAGTAATCAAACTCTTGAGACAGTTGTAGATTTACATGAAATTATAAGAAATACAGAAAGATCATGTGGACCCTGCACCCAGTTCCTCCCACTGGTAACATCTTACAAAACTCCAGATCAATATCACAGCCAATGCCAATATCGACATAGTCAAGATGGAGAATGGTTCTCTCCCCACAAGGGTCCCTCATGTCACCCTTTTATGGCCACAGCTGCTTCCCTCCTGCCTCCACCCCCTCCTCAATTCCTGGCAACTACTAATCTATTCCCCATTTGTATAATTTTGTCATTTGGATAATATTTATAAGGAATCATACAGTATGTAACATTTTGAGACTGGTATTTTCCACTCAGATCATTCCTTGGAGATTCTTTCAGGCTGTTACAGCTAGCATAGTTTGTTCTTTCTGTGGCTGCATAGTATTCCAAGCTCTGGATGGTCCACATGTGTTTAACCATGAACCCATTGAAGGAGAGCTGGTTGTTTCCAGTTTGGGGCAACCATGAATAAAGCTGCTGTGAACATTTTTATAGAGGTAATTGTGGGAACAAAGTCTTCATTTCTCTGGGGTAAATGCCTAAGAGTATAATTTCTGGGGTGGAAGATAGTTGTGTGTTTAATTTTTTTATTAAGACACTGCTGAACTGTTTTCCAGAATGGCTGTACCGTTTGATACTTGCACCAGGATGGTCTACGAGCCATCCGGTTCTCCACACCCTCACCATCATTTAGTGTTGTCACTAGCTTTTATTTCAGCCAACCCAGAAGGTGTGTGATGATATCTCATTTGAATTTGCATTTCCCTAAGGATTAATGCTATTAAACCCCTTTTTAGATGCTTATTTGTTTCTGTATATCCACTTCGGAGAAATAGTTCTTCATGGTTTTCTGCCCATTTTTCTAATTAGACTGTCTGCTTTTTGACTACTGAGTCTTGAGAGTTCTTTATGTATTTCAGATATATGGCTTGCAGATATTTTCTCCCAGTCCATGGTTTTTCTTTTCATCCTCTTAACTGGGTCTTTCACAGAATAAAAGATTTTTTTTTAATTTTGATCATTTATCTTTTTTTTTCTTTTATGGATTGTGATTTTATGTCGAGCCTAAGAACTCTGCTTAGCCCTGGGTCCCAAAGATCTTCTAAAAATTTTCTCTAAAAGTTTCATATTTTACATTGAGGTCTGTGATCCATTTTGAGTTAACTTCTGTATTGTGGCAGAGGTTTCTGTGGGCTCGGCTTAGATGTGGCACGTGTCACCTCTGCTCCCATTTCATTGGCCAAAGCCTGGTCACATGGCTCTAGCAACTGCAAGGGAGGCTAGGAGTCTACTCTAGAGATGTGAGCAGGAGGAAGAGAGGAACATGGGTATCAGGTATCAGGGAACACTACATTCTCCGTCACACCGCTTTATGGTGTCCAAAAAACTTACTCCGTTCTCTGTTATCGTGTTCTAGAATATTTATCAAATACCTGGGAACTGGCAATTTTTCTGGGCCTGGAACATAATAGACATTTGACAAAGAAATAGTTGTTGATGTAAAGAAAAGGAAGAAATCTCACATTTCCTCACACTATCCTACAAGGTCAAAATCATGGTCTCTGTTTCGCTGCTTGAAGACACCATGTTTTTCTTCCCCTCTGGGAGGCCTGTGGAGTAAGGTTGACCTGAATGTGGCCCAGAGGGGCCACAGATGAGAAGCTGGGTCTCAGGAGGGCATGTGGTGGCTCTTGTGCCAGCCCTCTGTTCCCCTGGTGCCCTGGGGCTGGCAGCAGCTTGCGTGGGAGAGGTAGAGGGGCAGGAGCAAGGATGCCTGGGAGGCAGAAGGCTTCCACATGAATTGCAGACAAATTCTGAGGGTAGAGGTCAAAGGGACTGAAAAGGAGCTCTTGGGTTAGAATATGAGTGAGTTTATTATGGGAGGTGACATCATCATCAGAGCTGGCACCAACCCAGGAAGGGAATGAAGGGAGGAAACCTTCCAGAATGTGTAGTGGCCGCTCAGCCAGGAGCTTCTGAGTTTGGCTCTTGTTCCATCTTTGTGGCTCGCACTCTGGATGGGAGAAGCCAGGGTCAATGATCTCACCTGCACGGTCACAGACTGTAAGGAAGCTTCAGGAAAACCTTGGGAATGCTCAAGAGAGGGAACTCATTCTTCTGCTGGTCTGCACTGCTGGAGGTTGAGAACTTGTATGACCTATTGAGACATCCTGAGATTGTGTGGGCTCTTCATTCCAAACCAAACCAGAACCCTGGGGTTTCCAACTCGGTATTTACTCTTGGCAGATCATTTCTTATTTCAAGAGTGGGAGCGAAAGAAGAAAGAAGGCACACAAGTCTTCTGTCCAGGTCACTGTCCTTGAAGCACCCTGGTGAGAGGCAAGTGGGGACAGCCTGAGAAGGTGCTGGCAATCCCCCTCGGCCACCTTCTCAGGGACAGTCACGCCACAGGGTGAGGGAATGGATGCCGAGGGGAGAAACAGGAGGCACGGAAAACCTCGCGGGCTTTGCCAAGCCAGATACTGCAGTGATGTCCACCTGGGCCGAGGCTTTGGGGAGCATAACCCCTCTACTCAGGGGCTGCCCTGCAGCATCTGACGAGGACATTGGGGCTTTAGTGACAAGGGCTGTGCTCCTTCTCCCTGCCCTTATCCCACATACCCACCCCCACTCATTGTGCCTGGGAAGCACTATAAATATTTCTTGGAGGAACTGCCTCACTCTCTCTTGGATCCACTGGAGCCTACATTTAAATAAAATTTCAAAAGGGAAAAAAGAAAACCCAAGACCTTCCAAACTTAACATGGGGCCCCAGTCAGGTGCCACTCACTCCGTCTGAAGTGTGCAGTTAAGGAGCAGGGAAATAGTTTTCCCCCAGTGTCTCCTAGAAGAACCCATCACCTCCTGTCTTCACAGCCCCACGTGCCCATGGCCACCAGTGACTGGAAACGCTGTGTCCAGTCAGGTCACCTGATTCCTGTGACTGGTGCCTGGGGAACAGGGCCTCTAGGGGCACTCCCTAGACTCGCTGAACTCAGGGGAAAGTTGCCACAAAACCAGCCTGGTTCTTGGAGAGGGTGTGTGTGTGTGTGTGTGTGTGTGTGTTTCCTGCTTCCCCACAACAAAGGTGATTTTAGTCATTCCATTCACCTCCAACTTTTCCTTCTGAAACAGCTGTGTTTACATGGCGCTCATGTGTGTGTGTGTGTGTGTGTGTGAGAGAGAGAGAGAGAGAGAGAGAGCTCTCTTCAGGGTGGGGTGGACACTGTACTAATCCATTTTCTCATCAACTTGTCACTAACAAAGGGCCACATGAACCCAGGAAGGCGCCCTCGGCCTTTGGCCACGGATGCCAGTAAGGGTTTTCCTGCTGTCAGTCATAGCCAGTTTGCCAGGGTGGGAAGAGGGGAGTGTGTGTGTGTGTGTGTGTGTGTGTGTGTGTGTGTGTGTGTGAGAGAGAGAGAGAGAGAGAGAGAGAGAGAGAGAGAGAGAGAGAGAGGGAGGGAGGGAGGCAGCCTGAGTTCAGAAATGTCTCTGTGTGTGGTCTGAGGCGATTCCTCATTTCATGAAATCCGTGCTTCATTCTTGGCTCCGGTCACACTTGCACGTCACTGAATGAGTCCCTTATCCACTTTCCAAAACACTGAGGAGGTTTGAAAGAGCTCTGTGGGTAGACTGTTACTATCAGCAAAAGCAAACAAGCCAACCTATTTAACTAAGCATTTTTTCATATTTAAACATAATAACCTTCAAGCTAGTCCTGACAGTTGTGGCCGACAAGGAAGGCAGGAGGGAGAAGCTGCAAATGTTGCTTACACTGTGTCTGCTTTCCCTGTGAGGGGCCAGCCCTGGGCAGCCAGGTCTCTTACTGTCTGGGGGCTCGGCTGCCCCGGAGAGAAACTGGAAATGAGGACCTGACTCCCAAAGCTGGAACGCCGCCCCCGGGGGGGGGGCAGTTTGGGCGGCAGCCGGCTGTGGAATTCACTCACAGCCCCGTCAAAATCAGATGTGGTTTGAGCCTAAGGTCAGATAGTATTTCCCATCCTTGGAAAAGGAAAAAGGCCTGGGCAGCCGCTCCTTGGATACAAAGAAAGGTCGCTGATGGCAGCATAATTAAGGTGCTAAGCTGGGAAGCTGTGGGTGTCCAAAGCCCGGAACAGGTACAGCAAATATTCTCCCTGTGTGCGCAGCCCTGGCACCCGCTCCGGGCGGCCAGCCCCGGCCCCGCCTGCCCTGCGGCTAGCGCACACTGCAGCCCCGCCCGCGGCAGGATGGCACCAGACACCCGCCCACCAGACCTCCTTCTACCAGCTGGAAGGGACTTTTGGGTTTATGGAGCAAGTCGGAACTGTAAAGTCTGTCATTCTCATGGGCCAGAATAAAGTCAGCACCCCGCCCCCACCCCAGCCGAAAGAGCCTTCTAGAGAGCTCCCGACCCCTCCCTCCCCCCCCCAAACCAGACGTGGCCTGGCCAGGCTCCCGGGCTAGACTCTGCCTGTGCCACCCCAGGGCTCTGAATGGGCTCCCTGTCTGCCAGAGCAAACAAGATCCCCGTGGGTGGGGCCGGAGGTTACGCGGGACGCGGAGAAGGACAGGGGACTTTTTCTCTCTGGATGTTCCATTGGGGAGAGCCTGCCAAGGGCTTTGCCAAGGGATTTGCCAAGGAGCCCAATCTGCTCCAACATTATGGATTCACCACTAAATAGCCCCATTCAAGGAAGACAAGGCCCAAAGGGCTTTTATAATGCAACTGCTTCCCTGCGCCCCAGCCAGAGGCACCTCTCGCCTCCCCAGCCTGCCACCCAGATTTCCTCCCTGCACCGGCCCCCCGCCCCCGCCCCGCTTTGTCTGCCTCGTTCTGACGCGCTCTGTGCGCTGGGACACCCCGTTTCCCGGCTCCAGCTTCCCGTGTCCCACCATAAAATGTGGGAATTGGTAACTGGCTTGCTGGCTGTCCTGGGGTTTCGCAAAGGGCTCGGCTCAGATAGCGTCCGGCCTTAGTCACTTCTCCATGAATGGGCGCCGGTGTTGTTATGCAAACCTTCAAGCAGTTTGGGGGGGTCCCGGGGCCCTGCCGACAGCCCAGGGGCTGGATGGCAGCGGGGGGCCTGAGGCCCCGCCACTCGCTGTCAGTCCGCTTCTCCCAGCCCAT
>LNAC01000370.1:322031-339605 GCA_002007465.1 Ailurus styani | reverse complement strand
CCTTTCTTCGGTCTCCAGACCTGGAGAGGCATGCTGTCCGTCCTCACTCCCACCTTGCCCCGGCCTCCACGCACGCCCCGCAGCTGGCCTGTGGGCTTTAGGAACCTCTAAGGTCCCGCCTCTCCGGGTCCAAGCCGGAGCCCTGGCCCGGCCTCTGATACCGGGGCTTGAACACGCTCGGAGCCGGAGTTCACGGCACGGTCTGGAGCGCCTGGCCTTGGCAGGAGAGGCCCAAGGCAGGGAGGACCCAGGACCGATTCCCTCCCAGCCCCTCCCCTCACGCCAGTTCAGGAGGGCATTCTGGGACTTTACTCCCTGAGGAGGCCACCAGAAGGGGGACTTCTTGAGTCTATGGCCCCCTGGGGGAGGGGGCGTGATCTGACACCTTGGAATCCCTGTGACAACTGTGCCTCCCATTTGGAAACCTACAGGAAAGGGAGAAAAAGTGTCCCACTCAGAGTCAGAGCTCCATAAATACTTGCTGGCTACGTTCACTTTATCCTGAAAGGAAAGGGCAGGAAAAATGACAACGGACTGGCTGAAAGGAGGCCAGAGCGGGGGTGAGCGGGAAAGAATTTCAAACTCAGAATTATCTGAGAGGTGACAGAGCACACACAGCAGGACAGGAGGAGTGCTGACCCGGGACAGGCAACTGTGCTTTGGCGCTTCAGTCCCTCTACCTGCAAAGGGCTGGTGACACCCACCCCTGTGATGGGGAGAGGAAAGGCCACGCATGTCTTGGGTGGCTGGCTCTGAGTTGGGGCACAACAAATGGCCCTTGTGTTCCTTAGTCTTCCGCGGTGGGGCGGGGGGTGGGGGGGACTGGAGCTCTGTGTCTCAGACTCCCAGAGAGTGTTCTCCCCACTCCCTCCAGAGGCCCCTGTGTGATCCCCACGTGGGCCTCAGGGGCCCAAGTATCTGTATCTGTACCACTTTGGCTTTCGGTTTCTGGGCCCGGTCCCCTCTCATGGTGGGGCCTCACTGCCAGATGGGGCATCTCCAAGAGGCCTTGGGCTTGACGGTTGGCTGGTGGATGCCTTTAGCAAGACTGACACACAGATGACCACTAGACCCCATGTTCCATCCAGGAGACTTCCGTCCCCAAAGCCACCACATGAAAAACTACAAGCCACCAAAATCACCATCAATAGAAAATGGATTCAGTCAATTAAATATAACCATAGAATGGAATACAATACAGCCACTGAAAAGAGTGAACCAGAGTGGAATTGAAAGATCTCTCATAGGTAGTAAGTAAAATCAGCAAGAGCCAGAGTTGTGGCTACAGAGAAATTCCTTCTATGTAAATGGAAAGTACATACTCTCTCCTGATTTCGGAGTTAATATTTTTCTGCAAGTGTTCAGCTTCTTTGGGGAAGGGACATCCGGGATTTCATTGTACCTTTCTCCTTATGCTACTTTTTTAAATGTACATCGTGCTTTCGGTTTAAATGGGAAGAACTGCATCATCTGCTGGTTGCCTGAGATTCAGGACACAAGAGGGGGTTTTGTTTACAACAGAGCAGGAGCTGGTGGGCAGAAAGAGGCAAGAGATCTCCGACGAGCCGTGTTCAGCCCATTTGTGTCACTAGAGACAGCTTCAGCTCAAGCTGTTTCGGATTACTCTCAGCGCCCTCCAGATGAAAGGGATGTAAACCACACACCAATTATGAGAATCTCAAGAAGGAAACTCCCTCTTCTGTCTGTCTGGCCACCCACTCGTCCACTCACCCACCCACAGTACTGTAGTGTCCCCCTGACTCCAAAAAGGGGGGGTAGACAAAGCAAAGCTGCTGCTGCTAAGTAAATAACCCTGTGGACAAATCCACTCTGCATCACTCCCCTGTCCCTCCTCAGTGTCACTGTCCCCCACCCCCTCAGCAGAGAGAGATTTACAAGACACAGAAGAGCCTCTTGCTTATGTGGCTGGCAATGACAAGAGCCATTTTTTCCTGGTGATCAAACAGAACCCACACAGCAGAGCCCCCGAACACTCTCAGCACACTGAAAGGTGAAACAGCTACTATGAAAGACATCTTCTAGAAAGACTCCCTTCAGAGGTGCGGTCTTCAGTTCTTCCAAACCAGTTCCCATCTCTTATAGTTTCCCTGCTTTCTGCTTTGGAAGAAACGATAGAGTCAAGTCAACCGATTTTTCCTGAGTGCTTCTTACATCCTGCTCTCTGTGGTGGATGTAAATAGGAAGTAGCTCCTCACCTTCTGGGGCTTCCAATTCACTGGGGATGTGTCCTGCTAGACAGGTTGAAAAGTAACCATAAAAATTGCCCAGCTGAAGGGCCCCAGACAACAGGCCAGTCTTATTATCTAACAATATCTGCCCTGGGTTGAGACCCCTAATTTTACTCCTGGAGTGGCAAAGAGGTGACGGTTAATTTAAGGCAAGTCACTTTTCCTCTTTTGGTCTGTTTCCCGACCCATAGCATGTGGGGCAGCTGATACTCAGAGAAAATATTGGGCATGTAGATGAAACAACCAATAATCCTCTATCTGGCATATTTGCATGGGTCAACAGGTATGCGTTTGTTTTGGGAGATTGACTTTTGGGACAATAGGAAAAAGTCATGTCCACTAAATTAAGGTAGGTAGGTAGGAACAGGAGGTAGAAGCGAATTTGGAGTAGAGTGGGCTTGCTGAATGGAAAAGGAGAAATCATTTTGCATGTCAGGTGTCGTGAGAGAAAAAGGAATGTGAGTGGGTACAAGAAGAAAGGACGTTGCCCAGAGACCTTCGATTTGTTGTGGTAGAAAGATGGATCTGAAAGTTTGGAGTGTGTGGGAGTGGGGGAGGAGTGGGAAAAGAGGACTGACAGGAAAAGATCCTTGAGACCTAAAATGTCTCAGACCCTAGGCAGAGAGAAGGATCCGAGATCTGGGCAAAACAGTGAAACGACACTTGAGGAGCTGAACACTGTGTTTCTGAGAGACACAGAGCTGGAAAGTGCTCCTCTCTGGCGTCACACGGGTTATGGTTCCCTGACGCTCTGCTGGCCCCTAGAGGGATGCATTATAATAAGTACCATCAAACAGACATCAGATTTGTGCTCTGCTCCTTGGCTGTCCGCGAGTTAGCCAAGCTGTGTTTTAGTTGGTTTTCTGAGGAATTCAGAGATAGCAGTGGAGGAGAGCCCACAGAGGGGTGACAGAAGGGCTGACTGAGAGTCTCAGAAAAGGTTTGGGTCAGTACTCTCATGCTTAAGGGCTCTGCAAGGTGCTTTCCGCTCTATAGAAAGCTGTTCTGGAATGCCACACTTACCAAGGAGACAAATGAGGGGCAAAAGTTGGGGTGAATACAGGGGACAGGAGCAGAGGAAGGAGGGTTAACCAAATCTTATGATCAGAGAAGGTGGTATAGCCCTGAAGAGACTAGAGTCTGCTCTAAAAATGTTAGCCCACTTTGATGTGTGACGCGCCATTTCTGTGACAGGCGCTACTTTAAGCACATTAGTTACCTCATTTCATCCTCCTCTCAGTCCTACAAAACAGAAGCGTATGATTGTTATCTTAATTCTGGTCTTAAAGATAAGGAAACTAAGACACATATCGTTTTAGTGACTTCCTTGCAGATAGTAAGTATATTAGTTATCTTTTGTTGCTTAACAAATTACCACAAAATTAGTGGCTTAAAACAAAGCACGTTTATGATCTCACAGCTTCTATGGGTCAGGAACCTAGGCATAGCATAGTTGAGTGATACAGGTAGGGTCTCTCATGAGTCTATCAGTCAGGCTTCATCTGGAGACTCAACTGGGGAAGGGCCAGCTTCCAAGTTTATGGGGTTGTTGGCCAGTGGCCATTCGTTGAGTGCAGTTGGGTGCCCCCTCCTCACTGTGGGCCAAAGAGCAGCTCGGTTCCTTGCTTCATGGGCCTTTTTTAATGATAACTCACAGCATGCCAGTTGGCATCTCCAGCTGGGGAGAGGGTTTGCTAGCAAGGAAGTTATAATCTTACACAACGTAACCATGGAAATGACATCTCATCACCTTTGTGATATTTCGTTGGCTAGAAATCACACGTTCCCACCCCCACTCAAAAGGAGTGATTACACAAGGGCAAAATACAGGAGGCAGGATCCTTGGTGGCCATATTCAAGTTGGCTGCCATAATAAGCACATACTACATTTGAAATCAGGCAGCTATGGCTCCAGAACTTAGACCTAAACCCTATGCTCTTCTTTTCACTGATGGTTTTGACATTTGTTTAGCACCCAGATCCTCGATGCTTGACCCTGTGCCTGTCCCTCTTTTGCAAGCCCTTATCTTTAACTCACAGAGCCCTTGTGAGTCATAGCAAAGCCTCCACTGGATTCTAGTCACCAAATTAAGGAAGGATGCAATCTGCTATAAAGGGTTTCTAATTTCTCCAGACTTTACCAAATAGAGTCCCAACAGGAAACAGAGGGCACATTCCAGTTAGGATAACAGAGGAGAGTTTCTTTACAAAGGTGCTACTTACAAGGTATGGGCTAGGGCAGCGGAGCTATTGCCACCACTGGACCCAACAGGATATGGGAGGGAGAGGTTCTGGGAACCTGGAAGGAGAGAGATGTAGTGAAGAGGATGCAGAAAGGAAGTCAGAGCAATGAACACCCTGGCCTCATTCTCCCCTCCTTCTAATCTCCTGCTCCCACTGGCCACAGAAGGCAGAGGGCTTGGAGCTGTGGAGTGCTGTCCACACAGGCCAGACTCCCCAGGGAAGCAGAGAGGGAGGGTTGGGGAGGGCGGTGACAAACAGGATGCCCTGCTCAGAGACCAGTCTTTTAGCAGGTTCTTCTAGAAGGTTTAAGTGTTTGCCTGATTTTAACCTCTGGTGGGAAGAGGGGAGTTGCTTAAAACTAAAGTTTTAAAGGAAACTAAAGTTTAAGGGAAAACTAGAAGTTTAGAGGGAAAATTGAACACCAGTCAGAGAGGGAAATAGAGCCATTTTCAAATTTAGGTGCGAATGTATGATTCCATTCATTAAAGGTTTAGTTTGACCCAAACTTTCAGGAGCACATCTATGGCTAAAATGAGGCAAGCTATTGCTTTGTGTAATTCTAAAGATTCTATGGGTTTCCACTATAAACTCCAAATCAAGAACTCGATCTGTAATAATAATATTGTTACTATTATTACAATTATATAATATTTTTATATCTTACAGATCCTCTTAAATGTATTATCTCACTTAGATATGATCTGTTCCAGGGCAGTTAGCAATTCCATTGGGGCTTAAGGAAGGGAAGCACCAGAAATAAGGAACCCTTAAGCATGATTCAGTGTTTGCCTGGGGTGGCGTCACTAATTTCCCTGAATCTCCTATTTATAGACCCTTGTTTCCTTAAGAAAAGTTAAGAGATACCAGAGGAGCATACCACAGAAAGCCCTGTTCTGGCTGTGCTCAGGAGAGGCAAAAATGTGTTGTTCTGATTATGATTACTGATCTAAAATACTATTCACTAGAGGGGCACCCGGGTGGCTCAGTCAGTTAAGCATCTGACTCTTGATTTTGGCTCAGGTCATGTTCTCAAGGTTATGGGATCGAGCCCTGCATCAGGGTTCACCCTGGGCATGGAGTCTGCTTATAATTAGATAGATAGATAGATAGATAGATAGATAGACAGACAGATAAATAGATAGATAGATAGATAAATTACTATCCACTAGAAAGCTGTGATACATCCATGGGTAGAAATCACTAAAAAATTATGTTGTGAAAGATTTTAGTTGACAAAGGGAACCTATTCATCATACACAGTTGAGTAAGAAAAAAAAATCTACAAAAGACTATTGTACAGTGAGATTCAATTTTTAAAGAAATCAAATATGTGTGCATGTGTGTATATCTGTGTGTATATGTTTTCAAGTCATGAAGAGTAGAAAATATTATCAATGGTTATCTTATCAGCTGGGGTTCCAGGTAATTATTATCCTTCTGTTTATTTGCGTTTTTAAAATCAACGTGTGTTTATTATATAAAAAAATCGTTAAGGTATGAAAAAACCATCCCTGCTTCTAACACCCTGGAGAGAGACCAAAACTTCGCATGGAACCCTGTTCACACCGTATTCTCTTCAGCTTAGGCAAAAGGGGCCCTTAGAGTTTTGAATCCACCCCCTTGGCTATCCTGGTGTTTATTAAAAATACACCAAACAATAGACAAGGCAAGAAGATCAGCCCTGTGTCCCAGTGGAGGAGGACCAGGGACCCAAGATAAGCCTCCTTGGATACTACGGGCCAGTCAAAGCCAGGTATCTCTTTTTTTTAATACCTTTTCCATTTTTTCTTCCTTTGCCCTCCTGGGGTCAGGGTCTAGTGGTTATACCATGGGCATAGACTCTGAAATTCTGCTCATTCTACTTGAATCTCGCCTTGGTCTCTTCTTTCTGTCTCACTTCCTATTCACAAATGATGATGCTGTTTTCTCATCCAGGAAACAAAGAGGCTCTTCTAGGTGTCCCTGGACTCCTTCCCACACCTCATCCCCTTCCAGCTGGGCTCCAGATGAGAAATATTAACCAACACTTCTTCTGTCTAAAATCATTGCTGGTGATGTTTTCACTGAAGACATTCCCAGATCTTACAAGGTCTTCTCAGTTCCCAGCAAAGCACCTGAAGTGACCTCATTCTGGAGATGTATGATCTCAACTCTCCACATGTCCCTCTTTCACATGAAAACATTCTTTTGGGAGGTCTCCTTCCCCCAGTACTTCTCTCCTGAAGCCGTGATGTTTGCTTCTTTTCAGTTGCCTTTCCAGTTCTAGATTCTGTTATGCTCCTTAGTGAGGCTGCAAAGTTTCCCTTTTTGGAAATGTTTCAGGTTGGGAAAGGTTTTTAAAGCCACAGTATTCTTGATGATGAATGCATTCACTTCTCAGCATTTTTTTTTAAACCTCCCCTCAAAGGGACAGAAGGCTGAAGAATATTTGATAGCTAAAAGCCTAAATATTGAAGAATTGGGCCCTGTTCTTTCCTTTTAAGGATTACTTCCCTACTTCTGGAATATCTTTCCCCGTTCTCATGAGTCTGTTTCATACTTTGGGTTCAACTTCGTTATTCTTAGACCAGAGCTACAAAAAATGAAGTACAGACAATCCCCAAAGACCTGTGTCAGTGGGAGCTGGGGAGCACAGAGGAAGCCCCTCACCTCCTGTAGACAGTGAGTTTGACCAGTACCCTCTTCCAGGTCTCAGGTCATCATGAGCCATTGCCCTAGTCTAAGGGGAACACTCCTGAGTTATGGAATGACCAACAAAAGACCACAGTAAGCTGAAAAGAAGGAGAAACAAAGGACAAGAACAGAGTACAGCCAAGTCCCAATACCTAGAGCAGGAGCACCCTTAAAAGACCCCACACCCAATCCACAGGGCTTGCGGTGAGTGCTGACCTGAGCAGTTCATTAGTTGGGGGAATGAGTCACATAAAAAGCTTCATCTCCAGGCATCAAGGCATTGTGGTCTTTGCATAAGGATAAACTTACAGATGCATGGAATAAAACTGAAAGTACAGAAACAAACCTGTGTATCTATGCTCAACTGATTTTGAACAGGTTGCCAATGCAACTCAACAGAAGAGAATTGCGTTTTAAACAAATGGTGTTGAGACATGTGGATGGCCACATGGAAAAGAACCTACACTATATTAAAAGATTAACGATAAATGGAAGAGCTAAAATGATTCTTAGCAAAAACAACCCAAGAAAAAAGTACATGAGTTGGATATCATCAAAATTATGAACTTTTGTGCTTTAAAGGACACCATTGAGAAAGTGAACAGACAACCCTCAGAATGGAGAAAATATTTGAAAATCATATATCAGATAAGAGACTCGTTCCTAGAATGTATAAAGAATGCTTACAATTCAATAATAAAAATCCAAGTAACCCAATTTAAAAATGAGCAAAAGATCTGAATAGACATTTCTCCAAGGAAGATATGCAAATGGCCAACAACACATGAAAAGATGCTTGACATCATTAGCCATCAGGAAAACACAAATCGCAGTGATATACTACTTCACTTCCACTAGGGTTCCTATCATCAGAAAGTCAGATAATAACAAGTGTTGACAAGGATATGGGGAAATTGGAACACTCAGACATTGCCGGTAGGAACGTAAAATGGTGCAGCTGCTTTGGAAAACAATCTGGCGGTTCCTCAAAGGTTTAAACATAAAGTTACCATATGACCCACCAATTGTCCACCTATACCTGAGAGAAGTGAAGACAAGCCTTCAAACAAGCTTGCATGGGAATATTCAAAGAAGCAACCCAAGTGTCCATCAAGGGATGAATGGATAAATAAAAAGTGGCATATCCATACAGTGGAATGCTATTCATCAGTAAAAAGGAATTGTAGGAGTTCTGAGAGATTTGTGGAGGTGATCAAGGAGTGACAGTAACACACAACGAACTCCTTGCGCAACACTCAGACGGGTTGCAAGCAGGAGGAAATTCCTCCAAGCAGGAGACCTGCAGAGGTCTCCTGCAAGGGGTTCACCATCCTGAAGGGGAAGAGGGCAGAGGCAACAGCAGGCGAGGGGGCCAGAAAGGGGGCATTTGTATCCAAGTGATGTCATTCTGCAGCATGGCAGACGGTCTTCACGTCAGAGAACTCTGTGTCAGGCCCAAACACCTTTGGACCTTAAAACCACAAGGCTCTATCTAATCAATGGCCAGCAGGTGCTGGGTATAGTTTCCCAGAGCATACAAGGGAGGCAGGCCCCAAATGGCTAAAACTCTCTTGTTTGAGCTCTTTTTAAAACAACTGGAGGTGCATAATTTGAGTGTGGCATGAGCGGCTTTTGAGCTAAGGGATCTCAGCTCGCTCTAAGGAAATAATCAGGGGCCGTTCGGGGCTCATTTGCATAATAGGCATGAGGTACTGGTATGTGCTCCAACATGAAGGAACCTGGAAAATATTATGCTAAAGTGAAAGAAGTCAGACACAGAAGACCACATACTAGACGGTTCCATATGAAAGGCACAGAGCAGACAGCTCTACAGAGACAGAAAGTAGATTAGTGGTTGCCTCGGGCTGGGGGGAGGGTTGGGGATGGGGGCTCCCTTTTCTCCGCATCCTCGCCTGCACTTGTTGTTTCTTATCTTTTTGATACCAGCCCTACTGACCACGGTGTGAGGTGATATCTCCCTGCGGTTTTGATTTGCATTTCCCCGAGGACTGGTGGTGTTGGATCGCTGACACTGGTTTCAGACATCTGACCTCCAGAGCTATGAGAGAATACATTTCTCTTATTTTAAGCCACCAAGTTTGTGGTAATTTTTGACAGTAGCCATAAGGCACAAATACGTAGAATAACACAGAAATGCTGTTGTGTCCTTCCTGCGTCCTGTGAGGAGAGACATGATGTCACTTTGTTCCCTTTGTCATTTCGTGAACAATGATCACTTAGTTGAGGTGATGTCCCTCAGGTTTCTCTACTGTAAAGTGACTATTTTTCCCTTGGAAGTGAATACATAAGCTATGAGAAGAGGCTCGGAGGTGATATAAATACCTCTTCACCATCATTCTTCCCCCACTGGTGTTTGCCTTCAATGAAGACTCTCAGCTGAGTTCATTACTGCCGTGATAGTCACAATTGATGATTTTCTAAAGCTAACTGATTGTAAAAATGTCACTTGGCATTAGGCGATAAGAAAGCACATTCCCTTTGTCATGTTTGTTTCTTTCTGTATTCATTCATTTCTATCAATATGGACTCAGATTGCTGTTTTATTTGAAAGGCTATAATCAGTTGCGAGCACTGCATATTTTGCTATTCATATTATCCTGGATTTGCCACGGGGGCCCCTTTCAAGCAGGCATCTATGTCCTTTTTTCTTCTCCTTTTTCCTCTTGTTTCTCTCTCTCTGCTCTCCACCCCCGCCCCCTGTTTTTTTGACAGTCTCCCATCATTACTTCCTAGCCCAGAAAGCTGTATCAGACTCGGCTCTTACTTTCCCGACCCCAGTCCTGGAACCTGCCCTTTCCTCCAGGAGCCTGGGCTTCACTGGGCGTGAATGGTGTTTAGAGGCCAAGATCTGGGCACCAGGTGAACACACATGTTCTCATGGGGTTTCACTGGGCAAAGGCGCATCCCCATGCAGGCTGTTCCACTGGGGGAAGGGGCCAACCAGGCTCCCTAGGCAGCTTTGCGATGTTTCTGGAGCTCTGTGTTTCCACGGTGTCGAGAAGGGGGTGGGTCAGAGCAGGAAAGGTTCTGTTCTGGGTTGAATTGTGTCCCTTCCAAATTCATCCAAGCCCTTACCCCCAGGACTTGAGAATATGAATTTATTTGGAGACAGGCTCCTTACAGAGGTAATCAAACCAAGGTGAGGTGTTAGGGTAGGTGGGCTCTATCCCACTCAAACGGATGTCCTTATAAAATGAGGAAGCGTGGGCACGGAGGTGTTTAGAGGAAAGACAATGTGAAGAGAGAAGGTGCCCTCTACAAGCCGGAAGGAAAGGCCTGGAGCAGGTCCCTCCCCACAGCCCCCACAAGAACCAGCCTGGCCCCCCACTCCATTCGGGGTGTCTGGCCTCCAGAACAGGGAGAGAAAACATCTCTGTTGTTGGGGTACTTCCCTATGGCAGCTCCACCAGGCTTCTTGCCTCTCCCCCCAGCTCTCCCCAACACGAAGTTCCCACTTGGCTTTGATGAACATTTTGTTTGAAAAACAGGATCTAGGGCGCCTGGGTGGCTCAGTGGGTTAAAGCCTCTACTTTCGGCTCAGGTCATGATCTCAGCGTCCTGGGATCGAGCCCCGCAACAGCTCTCTGCTCAGCGGGGAGCCTGCTTCCTCCTCTCCCTGTCTCTCTGCCTGCCTCTCTGCCTACTTGTAATCTCTCTCTCTGTGTCAAATAAATAAATAAAATCTTTAAAAGAAAAGAAAAGAAAAGAAAAGAAAAGAAAAGAAAAGAAAAGAAAAGAAAAGGAAAGGAAAGAAAAAAACAGGATCTATTGGTTTAAAATACAAGTTTGGAAGTTCATCGTTCTCCCCCACGCCCGTCTCATTTCACACGTGAGGATGCTCGGGGCAATGATTTCTTTGCAGNAAACAGGATCTATTGGTTTAAAATACAAGTTTGGAAGTTCATCATTCTCCCCCACGCCCGTCTCATTTCACACGTGAGGATGCTCGGGGCAATGATTTCTTTGCAGTCTCGGGGCCCCTTCCGGGGACACGCTTTGCTCTCTCGGAGGCTGAAGGCGAAAGCGAGGGAAGACGAGGGGGCGGGGGTCCGGAGGGGCTGGGAGGCCACCTTACGGCTCCTGCACAAGGTCCCGGCGCGTGGGCTCTGAACAGCAGCAGGGACAGCCATGTGTTGTTGTGCTGCCGCGTCGGGGACCAGACAGCCCCGGGGGGCTGCAGCAGGACCACCGGCCTCCCAGGTGCGAGGCCATCGTCCTCGCCTCGGCCCCCTGCACAGCCCCGCACTTCCGGCGGCTGGGGGCTTCCAGGCCTGTCTGGGAGGACTGATTGCTGGGTGTCTGGGGATCGTCAGCCTCCAGATGTTGGGAAGCGACCACTTGAAGACTATATAAAGTTCACTGGTTTCCTTCCGCAATTTCCCTCCTCCCCTCTCTTCCTCTAGATCCTTCCTGCCGGGCTGGCTCTCTGGCACGTCTGCGACAGACACCTCTATTGTCTGGGCTTTCACAAAGCTCTGGGACCCAGCACGGTTGCCAAAGGTTGGGTCGTGTCTTCTCTCACGGTTTTCACGAGATTCTTATGCCATTTCTGCCTCCTTGGGCAAGAAAAGCTTCCACAGACTGGAGTTAAAAGCTGCTACAGGTTATTCGTTGGAATGCGCTAACTCGTCCCAATGCCTGTGCTTTTTGTGCTGAATCAGTCCCAAGCCATTGTCCCAGCATGGGCGCCCAAGCCGCTCCCGCCCTCAGCACTGCAGGTGACACGGGATATAGAATTGCTTGGCCCGAGATGCCCTCGTTCTGCTGTCATCTATTCAGAATCACCATTGGGTTTCCCCCTTGTCCTTACTCTGCGTTCACGATGGAGAGAGTGGGCATGCCAACCCCCGGAACACGGCTCATGATGGTACCCTGTGCCACCCTTCCCTCCTCAGCATCTCTGCATCCTGAATGGGGATGGCTGGGTCCCACGTCAGCTTTATCTGCAACCTCGTTTGGCCTGTGGTCCCTACAGTATTGTCCCTTGTCGACAAGTCACTTTACCTCTCTGAGCCCTAAGGTTTTCATCTGGAAGTTGTCCAGAGGGCCTTGCGACCTTCCAGCTTGTAGGCCCAAGTCAGAGTCATTGACTGGAACAATCTGATCAGAATCCCCACTTGCTCTGAGATGGGACATCAGCCCTCTCTTACTGCGTGTCCTGGAATTCAAAAGTAGGGGTGTGTGTGTGTGTGTATGTACATAAATACGTCATATTTGCATATCCATACTACTTAGAAACCAAGAACACTGCAATCCCTCTGCTGTGTGTGACCCCCACGTCCACCCAGCGAGCTGCCTGTGCTCACCTCACCGGCCTGCCCTAAGGGTATGGACGCGCTGCTAAAACTCTACACAGGCATTCGTGGGTGCCATCGCCGAATTTCTCAACACACGTCCCAACCACAGTGCCCTGCAATCCCAGACCACCTGCCCTTGATCTGTGACTGCCCCGCCCCCAGGAGTCCATCTCCCCAGCAGCCATGGAAATGTCCCTCGGGCATTTCCTGTTGCTTGGTCCCTGAAATTGAAGTTACATTTCCGTAGGATAGGGATCCCTAGCAAAGAGGCCTTGGTGTCACTTGGAACAGAGAGGGTGTATTCCTGTCTGGACCCCAATCCTTCCTCACACCACACCTGACAGGCAGCCTGCAGCATGCTGAACGCCTTCCTCGAGCAGGGAAACTGTCTGCTTGGGATTTTCTCTGCAATCTTCTTCCCAGAGATTTCCCTGCAAGCTTCTTCTCCCGAGTCCTTGGACACTTGAGTCACACTTGTGGCTTAAGTTCTTTTTAGTGGGATCCCAGGAAACCCAAGAGATCTGGCTGGACACCAGTTTATGCGACCCTGAGAATTGGGTCACAATGAAGGCATTTTTCTCTGCCCTGAGCACACAGATTCCCTACGAGCCAACATCCAGCTCCACACCCCACTGAGTCTGTCTGGAGTCATTGGAGACACCCCTGACCACTCAGAAAATGAGGAGCTCTATTCCAATATATCCCAAGACCCTGTGACTCTATGCTCCATGATTTTCTAGCAACAACTAGGAGAAAAAAACAGCAAAGCTTTGAACAGGCTCTTCCAGAACTAACTGGTATAATCAAAAAAGATGTATAAAGCTCATTAAATTTGTAAACATTCTGGCTGAGTCAAGAACTCCAGGTTTGGAAGTGTAACATATCCCAAGTTTTGGCTTCCCTAGTACTTAGACCTGTAGCAGCTTCTCCCAAAGCACAAATATTATAGGGCCCAAAAGAATGAATGCAGAGCCATGTGATCCTGGTACTCCAAGCACAAATATACTCAGGGCTCACCCGGAATATTCTTTTCTAGCAAGGGCACTTGGCCAGACCAGCCCTTGAATGACACCTAAGACTTTATCCACATGGATTAACATTGCCCAGCTAACATACCTGTGGTGGGGCAGGGGGGTACCATGCACTGTCCTCCTTATGCACCTGTTAAGGTATCTGACTCTTAGGTGCTCAGACTTAATGCCAGGTAGGAAGAACACTTTCTTACCTTTCTTTGTGTCAAAGCATTCTTTAGGCCACAAGTAAATGGAGTCAAACTATCGCCTCTTTGCCTTGTAAGACATTATTCTTTTCTTGTCGCACCTTCTGTTCCCACATCTCTCCACCAAGCAACAAAACCCAGGCACCCAGGGAGATGCCATTCCAAAGCTCCCTGCTTGCTGCCAGCTCTCTTTGTTCTCATTAGGAATATTAGCCAAAACTTTGAAAAAATCACAACATGGAAACCAGTCGTATCACTTATCTGTTGCTGTGAAAGAAACAATCCAAGACTTTGTAGCTTAAAATGACCTGATTTGTTATTTCTTTTGATTCTGAAAGGTGGTTTCTCTGCTGGCTCATCTGAGCTCACTCTCGTGGCTTCACATGGCTTCAGCTGGAGGGTTAGCTGGGCCGGAAAGTCCAACAGCAACTCACGCTCGGCTAGCACTCACTGGCAGACACCACTGGCTCTTAGCTAGGACATGTCAGTTCTCCTCCACGTGGTCCCTTTTCCTCTAGGAGGCTGGACTGGCCTTCTTACATGGGCAGTGTCCCAGGATGGCAAGAGCAGGAGCTGCAAGGCCTTTTAAGGCCTAGTCTTGAAGGTTACATAACCCATCTCTGGTACAATTGGTCAAAGCAAGTCATGTGTCATGCCCAAATTTAAGACGAAGGGAAACAGATTCCATTTCTTGAGGGAAGGAATGGTAAAGTCCCTTCACAAGAGATCATGGGACATATTGTTCCAGCATCTTTGAAAATATCTGGAATAGCAACACAGGTATGAAGCCCTCCTGAGCAGTCGCCATCTTGTGGGGAAGGCCATGTGAGAGGGCCTCACATCCCTCTCTAGACAAAGGCCTTCTTTGCTACAAAGAGGCAAAAGAGCCCTGAAATCTTGGGTTTAGAGCTCAGAGTTGAGCTTCTGCCTCTGCTGGTTAGAACTATCTAGGTTGTTGTGACAGAAATCCCATCCAAACTAGCTTCAACCAAAAGGGAAAGTGTAGGGACCGTGGATCCCATAGCAGGAACATGGCGGGTCTCAGGAACATCAGGAACCAGAGGCTTACTGCTCTTGGTCTCTCCTTCCTGTTTTTCTGAGCACCTGGCTTCCTTCTGCTCACTCTCTGGTTGCAGAGAGCTTTCTCCTTAGGGTGACAGATATGGCTGCTCTGGAAGGAAAGAGTGGGATGTTGGGCAGACAAAATGATGAGGGGTCTACTTGACCTCTACTAGAAAGCCTCTACTAGGTTCTGGCTTGGTAAGCCCTAGACACAGGGCAGGGCAGTGGTTAGGAGAACAAGGTCCAGAGACAGACTGCCTGGGCTGGGGTCCCAATCCTGCCACTCATTTGCTGAGTATCCCTAAGTAAGTTACTAAAGCCTCTGTGCCTCCATTTCCTCATCTGTGAAATGGGCATAGCTCTTCCTCCTATAGAGTTGTGAGGGTGAAAATGAGTTAACAAGTGCAAACCTCCTTGAACAATGCCTGACTCCACAGTATGTGCTCACAAATACTATTTTTATTATATAAATAGGATGAACAGATTTTATTTTCATTAGTTACATTTATATGATATGAGATGATATATAGAAGATCAGAAAAGGTTTTGCTTCCTGGGAACTGAAATGATGAATCTTGGAGAAAATATGCATTAAGGGTCTTTTGTCTACTTGAGAAATGTTTCCTGGGAGTTCATAAGAGAGACATTTACTCTTTTGTTTGTTCAACAAATCTATGTGCAGTAGCTGCCCCCCGTGCCAGCCACCAGTCTGCACGGGGCAGCGGAGCAGAGTGCCTGCCCTCACGGAGCTTACATGCTGTGGCGGACCATGGGCCCCGTTTCACATGGAAATGTGTGTTTCTAAATAAGCAAAGTTCCACTGGGTCAAAAAAAGGGTCGTGTCAAATCAGAGCCATTTCCAAAAATGCCACCAAGGAAGGCCTCTACTAGATTTTGGGCTACACACCACAGCAAACCTTCACTTCTGGTCTATTCAGAAGCAAATTTTCTCCAATTTCCCCCAAACCCCTCAACCTCCATCCCCAAAACCACTCAGGAACCCCCCCAAATCAACCCAGTCCGTTCTACTACGGGTCGAAGGAAGAGGGAAAAAGATTCCTGAGGCTAACCCCACAGACTTCTAGCTTACTTAGGTGGGAATTTCATAGGAAATCTGGCCCCTTGACATTTTCACTAACTTGTACATAGCTTGTGTTCGTGTCTTCCCTCCAGTACCAAAACAAACTGTTCTTGAATCAACCCGAGTGAGGAAAAATGACCTCTAAACTCCATAGCTTTTCTACCAGCTACCATGCTCTAGCCCCCTCCCCAGGTCACAGAGGCCTCAGAAGGGGCACAGGGACCTGTCCAAGCACAGGCGAGACCCACACAGCCCCTTTAGACCCTCCGGAGGGACAGCTGAATGAGGTCGGGTGTTCATCCCTTCAGAAAAATATTTGAGCACAGCTGTTACCCTCCTTCCTGCCACCCATGTGGTTGTGTTTTTAAATATGGCTTGAACTTGAAGCAGTTTCCATTTATAAAAATTCTTCAGCAAAACGCTCTCTCCAATAACAATATTCCCATGTGTGCTTTTTGCTTCTGATATTTTTCCTTATAAACGAATCTGCTAGAACAGAGTCCTCTTGTCCTTTGGATTTTTGTGTCCACAAACCAGCTTGCCCCCACCTTGTGGTTCTGGGACCTCTTGCTTTGGCACAAGGACCCAGAAAAGGCAAGCTACCCCCCTTTTTCATTCCAGGGGGCGTAACTCACCCCGCTACGACAGCCTGGGCAGGGCTCTGGGCACATCCACACAGCCAGGCTCCCCGCAGGAACGCCCAGGCCCTGGGGTCCACGCAGCTCCACACATTCCCTTTCCTGCTCCTCTCCATGACCTTCCACTCTGGAAAAAGAGAGAGAGAAAACACAGGCCACCTTGGTAGTCTCAGCCGGTAAATATCAGGAGCCTTGAGGTCAAAGACTCTATCACAGAGGCTCCCAACCTTGGCTGGACTTGAGAATCACTCTTGGAGGCTCCCGTGCCAGCCGCCCCCATCCCAAGCAGAGAAGACTCTGGGCAGGTAGCACTCCAGCAGGAGTAACTTTGGAATGTCCTCAGGTGATCCCGATGGGCCGGGGAAGCTGAGACCTGCTGCCTTGGGGGACACCCACAGGACCCCTCCCCAGGATGCAGGGTATCTGATGGGGGCACAAAGTGGAATGGGTGTTTGCCAACAGCTGTTTCCATAATGCTGATAAGCCCCGTAGGGATTTGGCTGTCAGGATAAGCAACTCCCCCTTGCAGATGTTTCCTGTCTGCCACATGGGGATTTGGGTCAAGATAATTCTAAATGGTGTTATTAACTAGAATTGTATATTATCACTCACTTCCAAAGGGTGGCTCCCTCTCAGGCTTAGAGATGGGGAGATCACAGGGACCACGCCTCTTTCGGTCATTACAAAATTCCTTCCATTCACCAAGTTGTGAAATCTAGAGCCATAACCAATAAATATTTTAATTTCTTTGTCCATACTGCAGTTTTTCTAGTGTGAAAAAAAGAGGCAAAAAGAGAAATGTAAATATATGCATGCATATGCATATATACATTATATTACACATACGTACCCGAGTATATATACATAAATATATATGTATAAATATATATACACGTGCCTAGAAATGATTCCAGAATGACACTAGATTGAGTTAGAATTCTGGAATGGGAGGCTGGGGCAGTTGGCATTCTTTTCCAGAAGCTAGGTGAGTCCTCAGTGGCAACCCTGAGATTTCCTTCCTTTTTTTTTTTAAGATTTTATTTATTTATTTGACACAGAGAGAGAGATCACAAGTAGGCAGAGAGACGGG
>LNAC01000370.1:256528-321909 GCA_002007465.1 Ailurus styani | reverse complement strand
CCCTGAGATCATGACCTGAGCCGAAGGCATAGGGTTTAACCACCCAGGCGCCCAACCTTGAGATTTTCAAGCCAAAAAAAGTCCTATTAAGGTATATTGAACCCAAAGAAAACCATCTGTAGTCAAGCAATGACCAGAAAGCCTTAAAAAGAAATTGAAGACATTTTTTTAATAGTGGAATCTGTCGAATTGGACAAGGATGTCATTTCAGTTGTGGAGATGAAATCTGAAGATGTGAGCACAGTGGTGGGGGCTGCAGGCTCTATTTCCCCTCCTCTTCCCCCCCACAAGCACTGGCAATGCTGTGTGGTTGAGTGTATTCCTCGTCTACCAGTCTGGGGACTACTAAGGTCCTTGAGGGCAGGCTCCCCTTGTTCATTGTCCAGCAAGGGCCTGGCATCAAACTAGATACACCTTCAATCTTAGTTGGAAAAATAAATGAATGACTCAATACTTTCAAATGTTCAAAACAAAACTTATGAATTAATTGGGTTTTAGGTTTAGGAGTAAACTGCCCCTCTACACACACTTCCACAATTCGCCCAACCACTAAGTGACTGTTTTCCCCTCTGACTCTTCTGAAGAGCCATTATAGCAGCATCACTGAAATGCTTTGATCTATAAAGGCAAAAAATAATTTGAAAAGGGAGTAACCGTGAAGTACCTTTTGGTGGGTTCTACCATTAAGGAGTGTGAAGGTATTTTTTTCTTCAAGTATGAGTCTCTTCATAAAACAGTTGTCTGATTGGCTACTTCCTACGTATAATGTAGGGATTGCAGGGGAAGAGGGAAGCTATATCCACATGCATTTATGGAGGAAAGATATTTTAAATGGTTTTCAACCAATAATATTGTAAAAATACCCAGGAGACTTGTGATGTGGAGCCAGAAGGAGTCTATGAGGTGAGGTTATGTCTGCCCCAGCCCCCTTTGAAGCACTTAGAAATGTTGCAAATATAGAATCAACCCAATAATCTGCAAAGGTGGAAAGGGGGAGGTCCTACCCACTGTGACTTAGTTTAGCTCTGTCTTTTGAAGAGCAAGAAAAGTATGCATCTGAGTAAGAAACAGTTCAGTGTTTTTAAAGCAGGGAAAACTTGGAGTGCAAGAGAGATCTGTAATTGTTTTGAATCCTAACATTTTATAGTGCCATAGGAACACCAAAGATTTTGCATACTAGATTATAACTAAACCAATTACTCTCTTTTACATTCTAATAAAACTCTCTCTCTTGAGAAACTTCAAGCAATCTGGTAGCGAGGGGTTTGTGACCCCAATGGAAGCAGTTCAGCCTCCTTTGTATGAATTGGGTCTGAAAAACCAACAACCAGAATTGAAAAGACTTTATTTCTTGTACAGGAATGTTTGGGATTTTTAATGCCCTGCCTACGTTTACAGATGTGCTTGCAAATAAGTCATACTCATAAGTTTATAAAGGGGTTGTTGGGAACTTGGAAAGCATATTAGGTCCTGTATCTTCTGGCCAGAGCCTACCTCACCAGCCTGACTACCTTATGTCTTTTATGTTTCAGTATCCCTGACTTTGCATTCCTCTAACTGGCTTTGGATTCTGTGCCTCTGTGAATTTGCCCATGCTGTTACCTCTGCCTGGAATTCCCTCCCTTCACTTGTCTATTAAGCACACATGCAGTCTTCTTTCAGAATCTGGTGCCACTTTTACTGTGAATCTTTTCTTGATTCCACAAATACATTTCATTGCTCCTGCTCACATGCTGCCTCACACTTCAGCTACTAGTACACGGAAGTGCATTTAAATATTATTACTTATTCTTTTCCACCTGTCACTCTCCGTCATTAGTCGGTGAAGCCCTCGAGGATGGATTACATCTCACTGATCTCTGTATGTCTGATGCATAGTCCAGCACTTCTTTGGTTCCTAATATAAGATAATCCATCAAGAAACTTACAACAAAATGTAGGAGTAAACGAAAGAAGAAAATATGGAACCCAAGACATAATGCCTCTGACCCACAGAGCAGTAATGGCAAGTCCAAGGATGACAGTTGTGCCGCAGACTGAAATCAACCAGTAGGAGGTGAGACTGAAAAATGGGAGGTCCTAGGAGAAAGGACTTAGAGGAAGAAAAAAGAAAGAATAGTTGATATGATGGAGATTCCAGGGCAGAGTAGGGGTGGAGGGAAGCTGAAGCTATAATAATGACAGATAGTGTCTGTCAATAATGACAGATAAAAGGAGAGGCTAGTCAAAACTCTAGGAAAAACCAAAAACTTTACAAGAATAGTTCTTTATAAGAAAAGTTTATTTCTTGGAGTTGGAACAATATTTACATAGTCATAAAAATAGAAATTTTGATTGTTAGTTTAACTACAAATAGTGACATATCTGTATCAAGACAGAGATGGAAAGAAGATGTAACTAAGGGCCTGTGAAATCTGAGCCTAAATTGTTGGTAGGACTTACAGAAAAGCTCCTTAGAAGGTCAAAAAGCATGTGGGCATTCCGCTTCTCCTTTCTCTTGTCTCCTTCTTGCCAGATTTCGAGAGTCCAGGGTTTCTATGGTAGCTCTATAATCATTTAAGATCCAGCTTCCTTCTATCTTTCTGCTCCCTGTGTCCGGTTTCTCTTATGTGAGAGATAAACAAATCTTTATCTTGTTTAAGCAGTTTTTGCTGGATCTCTGTACTGGCAGCTGAACACAATTCCTATCTGATACAAGAAATACAGCATTTTATTTAGAGATGTGGAATTAGCCATCCAAAGAAACACAGCCTTGTCCAGCTCTGCAGATAAGTTGGGGCATGTGCAGGTGGAGGGGGTATGCGGGAAGGGTATGCACTCCACTGGCTGCATGTGCACCCCCATGTCAAGGGGTTAAGAGTGAGCATGTGGAGGGAGCCAGGCTGAGCCAAGGGTGCTTCCTCACAGTGGCAGCTTTGCCTAATTCCTAATAGGATACATATGTTTGGCCATTGATTTCAAATGCAGTTTGAATTATGGAATCACTGTTTGGGTCAACCTACACTGGATGCTGCTAGTTAAACTCCAGGGTTGATATTCTTGCTATTCCCTTACCCCCTGTGCACTCCCACTTACATATCTCAGCTACCACAGTGAGCTTCATTCCCTGATATTCCTGCACGAATGCTATGAATGGTTGTTCAAATCAGGCACTGAACTAGTCATTAACGGGACTTTTCTAAATCACTGACAGCCCCTGTATGGACTAATGGTGCCCTGTTTCTAATTGCCTTTTAAATCTAAAGTGTTTGCCATGGCCCACAGTGGCCTCCAAGGTCTGTCCCCACCTATCGCACTAAACTCACAGTGACTTCCCTTGCTCCAGTCATTCTAGCCAGAGTGCGTTTCTCTCTCCTCCTCATATTCCTGAAGCCCAATGCCACCTCAGGACCCTTACACTTGCCCTTTCTGCCTGGATGTTCCCCCTCATTGATCAGTAACTGGGTGTGGGCTGCTCTCGAAATTGGACGTGACCTTGAGGGAGGCAGCTTCCTGTGGCTGAGGCAGTCCCCAGAAGGCTGACAGCTGAGGGCCCTCTGCCATTAGCACTCCCAGCCGCTTCGTTCCTGAAGGGGGACCTGGCTGGCCCCTCACAGAATCCACCACGTCTGTCTTGTTCATCACTACATCTCCGGTGCCTACAACAGTACCTGGTTCCATAAGAAGGAATTCAAAATGTTTTCAATAGATGAATCTTAGTGGATTGAGAGTCAGACTGTGTCCTCCAAATGGCATTGCATAGTTGTACTCCAAACCATTGCATTTAATCTTAAATTTCAATCCTTAAAGGACATGTTACTTCATTAATCTTGGAGCAGATAAGCGGACAGGAGACAGATCTTATCTTCACTGTCCCAAGTGTCTTACTGCCAAAACAGAGAGCCTGACAGAAACACACGTTTATCAAGTACTCCTTGACCTCACTCACCCAGGGGTGTACTGTTTGCCTTCACTGGTCACTACCCCAGAGGGCAGGCTCTCCCCCCAAGCTCTGATGCATCATTGGCTTTGGACCTGCTCTTGCATAATGCAAAGCAAAGGTCCTTTTATTCAGGGAATTCCCCTTGGCCAGTCTTCACTTAACCATGTCAGTCCCACAACCTGAAACCTTCACCTCCTAAAGAATGTTCTACTGTAGCAAGCCCTTCATTCAGCATTGAAGATGACTCCTCACAGAACATAATCCAGACCTTCTTCATTTATTATAACTTCTTTATTCACAGACACTAAAATAAATTCAAACGAAGATTGCTTTGAAATGAAAAAAAATAGAGAGTGCTGAGCTTGAGAATCTGAAGCATATTTTACTAGGAAATTAAACTAAAAGGAGATGATCATAAACCTTGAAGTTAGGCCTGGTCATGTGACTTGTTCTGGCCAATGAAAGGTGAGAAGAGATGTGTGTCATTTCTGGGTGCAAGCTTTAAGAACCAGTGCAGAATATAAACTGAATATAATATGGTGCAGAATGGTAAAGAGTCCCAGGGAATAATACTTGGAGTCCCTAGATAAATATTTCTGAGGGGGGAGGGTGACAATGTTATTTATATCATAAAAAGGATTCTAACTTGAAAGAGGAGTTTATAGTGATAAAACTAAAATTTTTTTGTTTAAAAAAAACCAGAACCAGTGTAAAAGATGCCGCAACCTCCCCCTTTGTCCCATCTTGTCAATGGTGGTCCCATGTGTCAAGATGAAGCTCCCATCAGCCTGGCCACTTCTGACTATGATGCTGACATGCAATGGACCAGAAGGGTCAGGAAGAAGCTGACCTTTGTTTGAACCACAGAGATGTAGGAATTGTTTGTTACTGAAGCATAGCCTAGGCTCTACTGACCAGTCAATTCTCTCTCTTTCTCTCTCTCTCGTTTTTTGTTTGTTTCATCCTATTCACCTCTATAAATCCTGGGTGATTCTTAGACTCCCCTTTCAGTGTGCCTTGTGCCTCCCACGTACTTTGTTGCCTCTCTAGTTTACCCAGGTGTCTCTGCCCAACTCTGCAAACCCTCCCCCCGCCCCACAACCTGCGCCATGATTATCTCTGCTGCTCTGAGAGATTCCAAGTTTCACAATCTGTCAGCATCCTGCAAGTGTTCAAACTTGAGCTACTCTCCCCAACTCCTCAGGTCCCCCTCCTGGTGCCGACCTCTCACAGAGATCCTGCTTCTGGAAACAGCTGAGGGGGAGGAGGGGACCCACCAGTTTCCCCCATCTGATCTCACACCCCACCTCCCTTCCCCTCATTAACCTCAGAGGTAATATATTTTCTAAAGGACAGGGAGAAAGAGAAAGAGATCAATCTGTCTTGCTTTAAAATTCATGTTTGTGACTAGATAATTCCTTTTTCCAGTTTCCTGTCCCCACTCCTCATTTCAATGCATGGTTCTAACTTCCTTTAAAATATGACTCCAAACTCACCTCGTTCAGGAAACATTTCAGGACTCATTGCACATGAATTGATTCATTCCTTTGCTGGTTGCCCCCCGGAACTTAGCTATTCAAGGCCACTGTGTTAATGTTCCCTTGCCGATGAGATCTTTTGTAAATGTGTTCTTTGGATTTCCATGCTGCCTTTTCAGACTCGATTTTACATGTAGGATTAGCAAAAACAGCTCAGAGTTGAAATACAAGGGGATAAATTAATCTTTCACTGGGAAATATTAAAATAGCTTACTTTACAAACAAGAAGAAGTCATTTAATTGGAACCCTTTCAGAAGCCAGATCTATTTCTTCAGGAAGTGGCCAAATTCACAGATCTGTACATCTTTAGTCATCCACCAAATATGTTTAACTGGCTTAGGAGATACATTTTCTGAGGCAAATTTTTCAATTATTTTCAGTGAGTTGCTTTTATTTGATTTGATTTGATTTTTTATTTGTTAGAGGTTTTATTGAAGTCATCTCTACACCCAATGTGGGGCTCAAACTCACAACCCCCAAAATCAAGAGCCACATCTCTTCCTACTGAGTTGGCCAGGTGCCCCGACTTACTTTTAGAGAAAACATTTTGACACATGAGTTTCATCTGGCAACACAGTTGATATCTGATGATGTTACTTGCTCAACCACTTGCTTGTTCATTCGATTATTAAAAGAGCACTCAGTAAGCACTTACTGGGAACATGGCACTCTGTGGTTAAGGCAGGAGACACAAAATAAAACAGAAGATATGGTGCCTACTTCTGTGGGACTTGACATTTATTTATTCCAACAGGAGGAGGAGGGGAAAGGGGAGCGGCTCCAAGGTGCCAGTCACCTTGAATGTGATTACCAGATCAACCAAATTTAAACACTGATATTTACATAGTGCAGTGTGTGGCTTCCAATTTTTTGAGCTGCCAGATACAGAGTAGGGACCAAGGTACAAGGCCAGAGCAGGGCCATATTATTAAGCTAAGGACAGAGTGGAAAAACTGAAGGAAAATTTGGTCATTTCCTCTCCTTCGCTTCCTTCACTATGTTATTATGACTGCTCCTTCCATTAATAGCATTAGTTTACTGAATATCAGAGAAAGAGATTGAGATGAGTTCCTGGCCGATCCTGAGTTCTTCAATGCTTTGGTCTCTCTTTTGGGAGGTGAGATATGATCCAGAGGAGGGCATCCCTGGTGTGTCAAGTTCTGGAGCATGGCGTGGAGCCTAGGAGGCAAGGATACAACTGGAGAGGACTCATCACAGACCTTCTTGGATGTTGAATTGGGGTCCAGCAAGCGAAGCCCCATTTCCCCTTTTATCTGTGAAACTGTTGACATGAGTCTGTGGCGCTGCTGGTGGCCACAGTGGCAGGTCTGTGGAGACAACTGGAGTTGGAAAGGATGACTCAAACACACCACAGGAATCTGGGGTTCGCCATAGTACTCACAGTGCCCCCTCCCTGGCTTCCTCTTGGCCTGGGTACACAAGCCAGTAAAGCAACCTCCCCTTTCTTTCTCATAAATAATTTCCAACTGGGTTTCCATTGCTTTCAACCTAAGAGACTAAATCATAGAGGCCAACGAATACTCAAAACTTTACACACAGTGTCTTAAGGAGGTCATGACAACTAACTTCGTTTTATAAAGAAACCAAAATTCTAGATCATATCACATTATCTTTCCTATCATAGCATCCTTTCCTTTCCTTTCACTAAAGAGGCTTTATTATTTTCCTTTTTTTTCAAATTAAATTTCTTCATTCAGAGGTGCCTAAACATCTTTTCATGCCTTTGGTCATTTTAAAAACAAATTTCCTTATTTCTTCATGAGAGTCTTCCTTTAACTTTGGTCTCGATTTCTTATTCATTCAAAAAATAGGGGTCCCCGGGCGGCTCAGTCAGTTAAGCATCTGCCTTCAGGTTGGGGCCGTGATCCCAGGGTCCTGGGACGGAGCCCCGAATCAGGCTCCCTGCTCAGCAGGGAAGTCTATTTTTCCTTCTCCCTCTGCCCCTCCGCAGCCTGTGCTCTCTCGTGCATGTTCTCTCTCTCTCAAATCAATAACAATAAAATCTTTTTTAAAATAATGCGTATCAAGCAACTACAATAAGCCAGCCACCATGCTAGATTCTAGGACACCATAATGAGCCAGACGGGCACATTCGACATCTGCTCCAAGTGTAAAGTCCACTGGGGAAGAGGAACAGGCAGGCACAGACCAAGAGACCACACATGGCAGTAAATGAAGGAAGTGTATGGTGCTGGGGTAACACACAGGAGGGGCACTCCATTCTAGAAGGGTCGAGAAAGATCCAAAACAACCTGAAAGTGTCTCTTTCCTTTTGTCCCTTACTACTATTTTTCATCATCTCTATCTCACACAACATGTTCTCCTTGTGCTTGTTCTTCCATGCATGGCTCTTAGACCTGAGTCCAACAAGCGTTTACGGACCATCTACTATGGGTTAGAAACTGCTCTAGGGATAAATTGAGAGACTAACGAGGAGACAGAAGCCAAAAGAGCATTTCACGGAATATGGAGCCTTCTGATGAAAGTCTCTTGGGATGCTGGAGAGCGCAGATAGGGCTCCTTCCTCTCTGTCCCTCTACCCAGAGGAGCCTCTCTCTGTGGCTTCCTCTCCTCGGAGTCTTCCTCTGTTGATCACCCATCGGATTTCCACCCCTTGCCAATTCCCTTCATTTCCTCATCTACAGAGTTTACCACTCTTATTTCCTAATCCCTCCGCTATTTACATGGAAGTGAGGAATAGGGAAATAAGCAAAGAGGTTGCTTTTATCCTCTTTTTTTTAGCAAGTGAAAAACAAGCCAACAACCAGATCCACTCCGGGATTTGATTGTATTGAACTGGAAAGAACAATGTTCCTTTGTCTAACTCCTCTGTTAGCTTCATGCCTTCATTTGCCTCCCTTATATTCCCCTCATTCATTCCATTCACACTGTTGCTTTTATTTTTGATGATCCTTTGTCTCTAAATCTTTCCCAAGAGTGATGATGGGGGTGGGGGAGGGAGTGGCATGAATGAATGAATGAATGAATGAGTGAATGAATGAATGATGTACTAAGTAGCATATTTGCAAGAAGGGCTTGAGAGGGTGTCAAATCACCTTTGGCCGATTTATTCTAGCATTCATTTTCCTGTGTCCTTGCTTTCTAGCAGTTTGGCTCCTCCTGGGCCTCCATTGTTTCATTGTTTCATTAGGTTTTCCCCTCTTCAGGAGGGCCCCTGCTTGCACCCAGTTCTGTCTGGTTTTTCTGAGACAACAGTTGCTGACTCTCCAAATCTGCAACAAGACGGACAAGGAGGAAAGGACAGCTGGAGGAAAGGACAGCTCGTTTCACTGCGGTTTGGGAGCCTGCATAACCTCGGCTTCCCGCGTCAACTCTTCCTGGAATTTCAGACATGTGCGAGCTGAGATAAGATTCTGAAAATGCCAACGAAACCCAGGCTTCCGCACAAAATAATCCAACAGCAATAACATTCATAGCAACGGCACCATCAGGGTTCACAAGCCACGAGTTGAACTGTTCTTGTTGTGCAATGGAATCTGTGGGCTCCCTGCTCAGAAGCAAAGCATGAGATTTATCACACTGTGTGCTAAACCCCGTAGGCAGCCTAATCACGCTAGGACTCACTATTTTATTTTATTTTATTTTATTTTATTTTATTTTATTTTATTTTATTTTATGAAAATAAAACTTGTTAGCTTCAAGCTCAAAGTATGACAACAACAAAAAAAATTTATTCTTAAATGTTGCCTCCCTCAGTAGAAGATGCCTTGTCTTTGCCATGCTTCTCTGTGCACGGCCACCGTTAAGGGTGAAAAGTGGCATTAAATCACACTTAACAGGGCGCCTGAGTGGCTCAGATGGTTGAGCGTCTGCCTTTGGCTCAGGTCGTGATCTCCAGGTCCTGGGATCGAGCCCTACATTAGGCTCCCAGCTCAGCGGGAAGTCTGCTTCTGCCTCTCCCCTTGCTTGTGTGCTCTTTCTCCCTCTCTAATGAATAAATAAAATCTTTAAAAAAAAATCACACTTAAGAGCTTCTAAGCCAGGCCATTTCCTTTGTATCCTCTTGGAATTAAATGATCCCGGTAGCCAGAAATCTGACCAGGGAATGTGGAGGAAGAAGAGGAAGAGGAGCAGAAGGAAAGAGGAGGGAGAGACAGAGGCAGAAGAGGAAGAACTCCTCGAGCAATCTCGGGTCTGCAAGGTGGAGGCAGGATTCGGCTGGTGCGGAAAATATCCAGAAATAGTCTTCCTCCCGGTCAAGTGGAGAAGCTGCTATCTTGAGCGGAGGAAACCCTGGCTGCCTGTGGGGGTGTTAATAGCACTGAGCCCAACTCCCCACTTCACCCTGGAACCTCTCTGCTTCAGCTTCCATCAAAACCCGAAATCAACTCATTGGTTCACTTTTTTCTCAGTGTTTGGAACCCGACACTTTCTCTCTTCCTGGATTTTTTTTTTCCTGACTCTTCCTGATAACTTCGTTTTCTGATAGCTACTATATTTGATGTTGCCCATTTTTCCTGATTTCTACTTTTCCTGGAGTTTTTAGACAATCCCCTTACCTCCCAAAGTTGACACCCTCTTTCTTAAGGAAGCCAGGCACAGGTTCCAGAATCCTGGAAAGCAATTTCTTGTTCATAATCATGGAAATGACTACCCACTGAAGGTGAGCGCCCAGAAGACGATTCCAAGTGAATCATTCTTAAACCATGGCTAGCAGTCATGGGGATTGCTCTGACCACAATGCTGGAGAGATGCCTGGAAGACTTGTTTCAAGCTCACCTGGCTAAACAATCATTTCCCCTCCTCCACATCTCCTCCCATATTCCACTGGGAAGCCAAGATTTTAATTGCGTGGCATCTCCAAGATAGTAATCAGCATCGTTTAATCTTAAGGGAAATACCCAGGGCCCCACACCGACCCTACAGGACATAAGAAACTCAGGAGCAGAAGTGAATCTGCTGGTCTTCCCATGCTTAGAGGAACTATGGAATAAACTTTGAGAGGGAATCCCTTGAAAGTCAGCCTAGCAAAGCAGTTAGTCCCGCTCTATGCTCAGACTGCTTGGGTTCGAGTCCAAGTTCATCACAAACGTGATGACCCGGGCAAGTTACTCACACGCCCTGAGCTTCCATTACTTCATGTATAAAGTGTTTGAAAGAGTGTCTGGAACATAGCAAGTGATCAATAAATGCTTGCTTTTTTTATCATTGCTGCCTTCATCACGTTTGGGTCATATTATGAGCTTTGTCAAATGAATAATTAATTAAACTGTACCAAATATATTTAGTCCCACCAAATATAATTATTACAATAACAACTAGTTTACATTTGTAGAGCTGCAGCTATGTGCACATGTGCTGCATACTGGGATAAGGACCCAGGGACAACAATGTCATTTTATATTTTCAATGATGCTGTGACGTAGGGACCAGGATTAGCCCCCTTTTACATGGAGACAATGGGGATTCAGGGATGTGACGAACTACCCGTGGCCAATCGCTAATGTGAAGAGAGGCCATTTTCTCTGAGGCCATAGTCCATGGAGACTATGAAGACCCTATGAGATACTGTCTTCCTATCCAACAGCTTATACAAATCCAAGGTCAATAGGTCAGATGTGAAATGAAATTCAGCAAGGACAAAATTGTGTCTGTATTTGCATGTCCATGTTTGCTTAAGTCCGATTTAACAATTAGGAAGAAAACCCTTAAATATTTCTTTCCCGGACACTGCTCCAGGCCTAAAAGACAGAGACACCTGAGGAGAAAATACTTCTGTGCCAGAAAATTTACCCTGGAAAGAAAGTGGACTCCCCAGTTGGGTCTCTGTCTAGCCTCCCTGTTTGTCTTTGCTGGTTCTTGACCTTGGCTCTCCTATGAAAGGCTTATTTGTTCTAGTTGTTACAGTAGCTACTGAGTCTGTTCTCAGACAACAAATTCTTTACTCTTAACCCTCAGTTCTTTACTTCTCACCTGTTTAGAATTGTTCAGAATCCCATTGGTGTCAAATCACAGAAGAGAATGAGAGTTTGTATGAGGTGAAACAAGTCCTTTTAAAAAGTGAGCTTAACATATGGAAAGACACAAAAATGATGAGCGTACTTATTTCCTGTTGCTGTCACAAGTTTGTTACTGCAAACCTAGAAGCTTGAAACAACACGAATTTATTACCTTCCAATTTTGGACACCAGAAGTACAGAATGAGTCATACTAGACTAAAATCAAGGTGTTGGCAGGGCTGTGTTCCTTCTGAAGGCTCTAGGGGAGAATCCATTTCCTTGGTTTTCCAGCTTCTAGAGGCTGCCACATTGGCTCTTGGCCCCTTTGGCCAGCAATCACATGACTCCCACCTCCGCTTCCGCTGTCACACCTCCTCTGACTCTCCTGCCTCCCCTCTCCCTTTTAAGGACTCAGGTGATTATGTTGGACCCATCAGGATAATGTCCCCGTCTTGAGAGCCTTAACTTCATCACACCTGCAAAGCCCCTTTTGTCATGTGGGTAACATACTCCCAAGTTCCAAGGATTAGGGCATGGACATCTTTGGGGGCCATCCTTCTGCCCACCATGATGGGGATTTTATCAATTCAGGTTCCTGGAACTCTCACTATGGCCGCCATGTTAGTGCCTGTGGCGTGGAACCTACCCTCACGGTGGGAAGGAGCTTGCAGGGCTCTGCACTCCCCAGAAAGTCTAATGAAAGCATGTGGGTCATACGCAGGAAATCCTTCCTGAAAGCTCTAGAATGGGAGGGATCCAAACAGAGCCCTGGTCAGAGCAGTTGAATCATGGAGGAGTAAAAAATCTCTGCCTCTGTTCGCACCCTCCATTGTCTCTGCTGAGGTGGGCCCAGAAGAAGGAAGGGATGAAGGGAGGGTCTCACCACCATTTATTTTTACATCATGAGGCAAAAGTCCATCTCACAGGCGTCTCAGAAAGCCAAAAGTCCCAACTCCGAGAAAAGAATACATCACATGACCTATGCAGCTGTCTCCTTGCCTTCTGAATTAGTCAGGAAGCTCTAACCTGTGGCCTGACCCCCCTTGTCAACAACACCTGGGCCCTTCCCTGATTGGTCTGGGGAAAAGCAGAGTATCTGCTCTTTGGGGGAAACATCTGAATGGCTTTTTTCCAGCCAGCCCATCTTAAACATGCCCTGTACTGGTAAACTGTCCCTGAGGCTGTTTCAGCAATTTCCCTTCTTGAACAAGCAAGACCTCTAGAGATGATGAGAGTCGAGGCTGTCAGAGCCACTGGCCTACAGATGATCCCGAACGGGAATGGAACTGTGGTCCACTTGCACATCTGTGATTGGACTCAGAACTTGAGAAGTGGACTTTTGGGTGCAAGCTAAATCCCACTGCAGCAAATACTGTCACAGCCAAGAGTCTCCGTGGACCCACGGTGTTTCTAAGAACCTGGATGTCCCCCTGGAACTTTCTGCATGTGGTTTCTTGGGTATGTCGGCTTTATCTATATGCTTAGCGTCCCTGTGGTCTGAGGCTAGCTTCAAGCCCTACAGAAATAAATGAGTAGATGCCCTCTTCTGTGCTACAAACCTCTTTGCTGCCTGAGGGATTCTATTGCTATCTCCTCTGGGCTTCTGTTTGGTGTTGGCCACACAGCCCTGCCCTGTGGCCAGCTCTGTTCTTGCTGGGAGGTTGCGCCTGCTGGAAGCAGGCTGTCGGACCACACAAGGACTGTTAATAAACTGTTTACTCCACGCTGGTGTTTGGGCCGGTACACCCACTGTGGTCCTACTCCACCTTAATGACCGGATCTCTGCAGCCACCACCCCCTAATCAGGTACCTCACAACTGGCTGGGGTTTCTTTCTTTAGTCTGGCAAGCTCCTTGCTTTTCATCCTTTACCCTCACATCCTTCCTGAATTTTCTCTCCGTTCACTCTGGAAAAGCAAAAACTCTAAAAGTCAGACCCACCAAGTAGCTTTAAGTAATTGCTTTTATGTCTATAAAAAAGGCACTGGGGGAAGCAAGACTATGTTTTAAGAAACCACTGAGTTTTAGACAGTACTCCAACAAAAAGGGCTGCTCATCTTTCGGGTAAGGCTATGCTCAGGGTCTGTGTACCAATGGCAAAGGGAAGCTGACCGCCATTTTCCTTTCCAGAAGGCGTTTGCTTACGTTTAGCTTTGCCCTTGCACACTCCAAGAAACTTCTTCAGAAACAGACGGTGAGGCCAAGCCCCCTGGCCAGTGAGGAAGAGAGAAAGACCTTTGTGGCTTGCCCCCTTGGGAGAAGAAAGCGGAGCTCCAGAGCCACCGGGCCCCCGCCCCTGCCTCCCTGTGTGCCTCCCTCAGCCATTCCAAGGATGCTGACAGCCATAAAAAATCAGGCCTGTTAGCAACAGGAAAGATCACAGGCCTTGATTCCTGTTGAGCTCCTCCAACAACAGCTGCCATCTGGCTCACCATCACAGACGAATGCAGGCCCTGATTTATGGGGCGGCTCGGGTCAGGGAGTGGGCCACGCGCATTGCCCTTTCCCCCACAAACACCCCAGTGGGCCGGGGCCTGGGAGAGGGCTACTGCAGGTCATCGATAAATCCTGGGGATAAAACAATGCAGAGGTTATTAAAGGGAGCGGAGAGGGGACCGATGTGAGTTATTCCAATTACAGGCATGGTTATCTTCTGTGCAGTTCAAAGCGCGCGCACCCTAATGCATTTCAGCGGCTAATAAAAGTACTGGAGGGTTTCTTTCTTTCTTTTTTTTTTTCTTTTTCTTGAAACCCACAGTGCTTATAAATTATAGGGTAGAGGGGTGTGAAAGATACATGATAGCTTTGAAGCAGCGCTGACAGCCTCAAACTAATCGATCATAAAAGGAAGTCCATGGCAATAGCTGACCAACCGTTTATCTAAACCCAAAATAGATGGCCCCCCTTGGGGAATAGGGTGGGGGGGAAAAAAACCTAAAACGAGGGGTGGGCCTCGGGGAGCAAATGTAACATTTCTAGTGCCTCTGTTGCAGGCTCTAAAAGCAGAGGCACCGCAGATGTGGCTGCGGCTTAGCTCGAGAAGACCGGGCCGAGAGGGCCAGGCCCATAAACGCAGAGCCAGTCCAGACCACCATAGCCGCCTGCAGGCAACGGCATGCTCAAAGATGATCAAAGCTTTATCTTCTGCATCTTTTCCCAGACAAAACTTTCAGCAGAACCCTCCATGGTTGGCCATTAAGTCTCGTTAGTTTTTACTGTGCTAAGATGAAATTGACCGGAGATTGGAATTAAATTGCATTGGTGTGGACTGGAAGAGGGGCACACAGAGATTTAGCAGAATGATTACATCATATGAAATCTGTTAGAAGATGTAGCCACATGGTCTTGTAGTTTCCAAACCCAGAGGTCCATACTCACTGCAGCAGAGCACTGCTGCAGGCACCCTGGGCAAGCCCGCTGGAATAAATAGGGGAAGTCCTTCCGGACTCCCATGTTGCTTTCACCCAGGAAATTGAAGCACTCAGAAATAGTCTGCTCTTTTAAATAGGTTAAGCACTTCCCAAGCCATTTGTACATTTCCTTAAAGGCAACACTGTATTTTCAAAGACAATTAAAAAAAAAAAAAAAGGAAGCTGTAGTCTGGTGCTGAAATCCAATCCCCGGTTATACTTTATCAGAATTTTACTAGATGTGGGTTTATACGCTGGGGGACCGGGAAAGAGCTGCCTCAGCTCTCCCACTCTTTGCATTTCTCTCCAGACCCTGTGCTGCATGAGTTAACCATAATCGCACCTTGGCGTGTTAGCTCCTCTGCTGTGATTCCATGGCCAGCAGGCTCTTCACGGACAGCTTGGCCAAGCCCTGGACATGGCATTCCAGGCCTCTCCCGACATACCCTTGGTCTCTAGCTTCGCCGCTGGGAGTGCCCACATTCTCACTGCCCTGTGGCCACACCGCACAACGGGGGTGGTCCATCCCCTGCCATACTTCCCTGCCTCCCCGAGTCCAGTGGCATCTGCTTAGAGGGCCTTTGGCTTCCACCTGAAGAGCTCTCTGGCATGCATACTTCTAGATGCAGCCTAGAGGTCACCAGTTCACCCCTCCTGTTGGCTGGCACATTCTGTTGTCACGGGGGACATCAAGTCTTTGCTCTCAACCCCAGGCCCCACTGGGGTGCTGCTCTTGAGTTTGACCTTGCTGCGCTCACCTTGCCACCTCAAAACCACATGCGTGCATACCCACCCAACAGGCCCCCTTGGCTGGTGTGCAGTGAGTGGCGCTTCTTCCTAGTGGGAGAAAAATGCTGACGGAATGAACGAGAGGGACCTGGGCTGTGGGGCAGGGAGTTGACTTGGTCCCATCACCCACTCACAAGCAGTAACAGGGGACTCGGGGTGGGCTGTGCTGCCTCTAAGCCAAGTCTTTATCACAATGAGATGTCATTGACCTTCTCCAGACCCTGTCGGCCTGTTTCTGTAAATTAAAACAGTGAGGCAGATTTCCTGAGTTCGATTTTAGGTTCTGCCAGTCACAAACCGGGAAGCTCTGGAGGAGGGTCTGTCTTACCTCTGGGACTGATAGGAGTACCCATCCCAGACAGTTCTGCAAGAATTAAATGAGACAATATATGCAAAGCGATTAAGATAATATCTAGCACAGAATAAGAGTTCAATAAATGTTAGCTATTATTACTTATTAGTTACTTCAACTAATGCTCATACATAAAATCAGATAAATTTTTCTATCCGGCAATGAATATGCTATATAAATATTACAAATAAGGATTTTGTCCTCAGAATTATAATTATTCCTTTATTTTCTGTAGTTCTAATGCTCTTCCCACAAGTGTTTTATCCCACATAGTAAGGAATTTGCTAGAGGGTCCTAATTTCAAATATCCTCACCAATAGTCCTCATAAATCATCCAAACATTTGGGAAACAAAATACTTTCATCACCCAAACTACATATCCCAGACTGCCTCTTCCACCCCAAAGTGGAGCCTAAAGAATATATATCTTAATATATTATAAATATGTCATAACTACATGATAATTATTAATAACACATAGAATATATCTTTAGCTTAAACCTTACCTCTTTTTTACACTTAGAAAATATGACCTATGTCCTTACGGCCCTCCAGCTCACCAAGCTCATGGGGTCAATAGCGCCTTTCCTTATCCACCTGGCAGTCAGGGAGCAGCTGGGGGACCCCCGACCGACATCCCCATCCTCCCGGGCTGTGGGGCCCAGGTCCTGCCGGGAGAACCTGGCTCATCTCAAGATCAGCCTGGAAGACGCCGCAAAATCACCCGGCTCACGCAGGCACTTGAAAAGCACTGCTACACGGACCCAAGGGAGTGAGCACAGGCATGCACGCGGGCCTGGCCCCGGGCACGCGCACCCGTATGCCCTCTGTGGCTGGGGTGGCAGGCGACGGCAGATCCCTGGCTCCTGCTTCCACCCCAGAAGCCCCTCAAGGCAACCCTTGGAAGAGTGTGTCGTCCCCGGCGTGGCTCCCGTCCCTCTAGGTTCCCATCAGAAAGCTTCAGCCGCCCCGCAGTCTTTTTTTTTTTTTTAAGACTTTATTTATTTATTTGAAAGAGAGAGAGAGATCACAAGTAGGCAGAGAGGCAGGCAGAGAGACAGGAGGAAGCAGGCTCCCCGCTGAGCAGGGAGCCCGATTCGGGGCTCAATTACAGGACCCTGAGATCATGACCTGAGCCGAAGGCAGAGGCTTTAACCCACTGAGCCACCCAGGCGCCCGCCCCACAGTCTTAACATGTTGTGAACTATTTGGTGTGTAAGGGGCCCTGGGATTCAGTTTTCAAAACCCTCTCTCCACCACCCACCACAGCCCGTGTCTGTCTGGGGAGCTTTCAGCAAGGGTGTCTCTTCACTATATTGCCAGAAGGATTTTTTTTCCATTGATGAACTGAACGTTGTTTGGTTTCCATGGTGAGAAAAGACCCTGGCCTTGGGAATGCGGGTGGGGAGGGTAGAAGGACCACCTGGTGGGTGGATCCCCTCGGGCGGCCGGGGCTCTGGGCACTTCTTAAGCTGGGGTGAACCTCTTCTGCCTGTTTCTTCCATCCTGTTCCCGATGGCAGTTCATCTCTCCGGGGGCTGAGGCATCTCCCTTCCTGCTCCCCTCCCTCAGGCTGCCCTTCCCGTCCCTTCCACAGTCTTCTCCAGCCTGGAATCCAAGAAGAGTTGCAGGACGTAACTGGAAAGCAACCTCCCCAGGTGTTCATCATATAAAGAGGATGGCTCTGTCTGGCACAGATGTTGCCACTGCTGCTTCTCCTGGTTGACTTGAGACTTTGATTTATTGTCCTACAAGTCAATACTAGTAAACAAATAACAGAAATGTCTTCTTCCCCAGGTGACTACCCAGCCTCTTGATAAATAAGAGCCTCTTGCTCTTTTCTGCTCCTTTTCTCACCAACCACAAAGCAGCGACATTCTCCGGGAAATGGGTTGCTTGCAACTGTCTTACCAATGGGTGTTTCACATAAAGGACGACCTGTCCCACGGAGATGAAATGCAGATGCTGAAAACTGGAAGCTCACAGGTCAATTTGCTCCATGCAATGTGATTTTAAAGGTGGAGCTTACATTGAAAAAGTAAAGACTTCACATGAAAATTCATATTTTGGCCCTTTCTTGGAAATTGGGAGATTTTGGGGGGAGATGGTGGCCCTACATTCCCGCTTGGCAGTGGTTGCCTGGGCAGGCCTGTCTCTCAGCATCATGGTCTCATACTTCCTCATATCTCTTGAGACCACAGCTGAATGTCAGATGTAATTTATCATTATATTTGTTCTGTTGTTTTCCTTATGGTAGAGACATATTTTTTTCTGTGCTCATATGTTGTGAATTGAGGATGGCTAAAAATTCATTATCATTCCTCCCATCGAAAAGTGAAGTCAGTTTCCCCTTTTGAATCAGGGCTGGCCTGTGACTTGCTCTGTCCAACAGAATGTGGTAGAAGTGATGCTGCATACCTTCCTAAATGGGGCCATAAGACATTCACAGTTTCTGCTTTCACATACTTGGAACACTCCATCTTGGAACTCAGCCACCCCGCTGTGAGAAGCCCACGCCACTTATAGAGACCATCTGGAAAGAACTAGAACATTCCATTCCACAACCCTAGTTGAGCTCCCAGCCAACAGCCAGCCCAACTGTCAGCCATATAAGTGAGCAATCTTGGACATTCCGGCCTGGTTGAGCCTCCAAATGACCACCGCCCTGGCTAACACACCACACAAAAGAAGCCACTCAGCAGAGCTTGGTCCACCCACAAAATCATGAGAAGTAGTAAATGGCCATGGTTACTTTATGTCATTAAGTTTTGAGGTGGCTTCTTCTGTAGCAATCGCTAATCAAAACACCCTATCATGATCAAATTTAGGGAAGAAAGAAAGGTAAATAAGAAGGAGACATGTCTCAGGAAAAATGAAAGAAAGTAAGTGTTTGTGGAACTGAAGACTCTTCCTACTGAATTTGTACAAAAATACCCAGCTTGCTTCAAAAATTTATACTGCCAGTTCTCTGAAGCATGTCCATCGAGGACTCTGGCTCTAAGGGAAAGTGGCCACAGACACCCGCAGACCAGGGTCTAAGTTCTGCTTCTTTCTCACTAGCCTTCTAATGGTGGGCAATCATCAGTTCTTTGACCTTCAATTTTCCCGTCTTTGAAAGTGGAATACCTGTATCTGCTCTGCCAACCTCATATGGATGTTTTATAAATTGCAAAGGACTTTGTAAATGCAAAATACTGTTATTTGCATTTTTACATCCCCAATTTTTTTTAAAGACTCCTCAACTCTTTGGAGACCCCAAACGTATGTTATCTTTTAATTTGATATGCTGAGAGTGACGTCCACTGGAATTTGTCTACCCAACTGACCTTGGATTCCAGGTCTATGGAGCAGGGACGACGAAGAGGTTTCAGCTTATGTGCCAAGTCCAGGTGTGTCTACTGCCTGGAGAACTGTGATGAGAATGATCTGAGGCCACGTCTGGGAAGAAAGGCAGATACATGCAGGCCCTGGATGGACCCCCTCGGCATGAACAAGCTTTTTTTTAAAGGGCTTTTTCTCTTGTTTTTAAAGAAGCTGAATGAAATAACAAAGCATGAGTTAGCTGACTGGATTTGAGCTGTGCGACTGTGACCATGGACCACTTCAGACTTCCCTGATCTCCAGTCTTATCATCTGCAAAATGACATGAGGATCATGATGATGAAGCGTTTATTGAACATTGACTCTATGGTTGATGCATACTGTTTCTCTTGATCCCCGCAGCCATTTCTTGGAATAAAGTTTGCTTCATCATCACCCCCATTCTACACATGAAGACACAGAAGCACACATAGATAGAGAAATTTGCCCAAGTCACACAACTAGTAAATATGGAAACCAAGATTTGAACCCTGATAGTCTAGACCAAATGTCAGGAAACTTTTTCAATAAAGGACTAGATAGTAGATATTTCAGGCTTTATAAGCCACACTGTCTCTATGTAACTGCTCACCTCTGCTGTTGTAACTGAAAAACAGCGGGGGACAGTATGTAAACAAATGGGTGTGACCGTGTTCCAATAAAACTTTATTTGCAAAAACAGGCAGTGAACCAGATTTGGCCTGTGGGCTGTAGTTGGCCAACCTCTGGTCTAGAGAAGTGCTTTCCAATAGAAACAATACAAGCTACAAATTACATATAATAATTTAAAATTTTATGTCATTCATATTTGCTAGTCACATTTTAAAAAGTTCAAAGAGACTGGTGAAATTAATTTCAATACTATATTTTAAACATAATAAATCCCCAATATTATTTCAATGTGTTATCAATATTTTTAAAATTATTCATGAGATATTTTACATTCTTTTTTTTAATATCTTCGAAATCCATTGTGGACTTTATACTTAGAGCCCACCAGACTGGGACCGCATGTGACTGGGGCTGCTTGGCGGACCCCCAGGTCTAGAACCCAGCCTTTCGTCTGCCTCAGAGGCCTCACCAGGACCTTGGAGCTAACACATGAGAACACGCGATAGAAATGCCAATTACTGTTTTTGATTCATTTGGGTCTCTTGGATGGGTCCCAGGTCCTACCTTGTATGAACCATTTCAAGAGTTTGATTTTAATTTAGCGATTTGGAACTCAGAATGCATTTTTCCTTAGAAACAACACTATAAATGGCCGTTAGAGTGTTGGGCCCTCCCACAAAGCCCTAATTAATGGGCAGTATACCTGTCAAACACAGTGTGGCTCGAATTACCCCTAATGATCATCCAAAAATGTGATTTTCTGCTAGCTCTAACTAAGGATACTAGGAACAAACTCTAGCCGCAGGCAGTACGTCGAAGCAGGTGCCCCCTTCCCCATCCCCTCCCCCAATCTTTTGTAGCCAGGCCACCCTCCGAGATCTGAGTCATGGTCCAGCCAGTTGCCCCTTGTTGGCGAGAGCTCCGATGTCCATGTGCCTTGGCCAAATTCTGGGAAGGCCACGTTCCTAAGTCAGAGGCTGCCCAGGCCAGATGCCTCTCTTCATTAGTGCCCTCTAAAGGGTCCGGTATATGCATTTCATTGCTTCCTATAGGCACAAGTTCAATCCTTCAGAAAGCAAGCAATAGAGCGTCTAGCAGTGATTTCCAGACTGTGGAATTTAATGGATCAATAAAATTTCAAAAACAAAACAAAACAAAACCGGAGGACCTATATCAAGAAGCCAACTTGTATTTTTTCCAAGTAAACACATTAAGGGGGGGAAAAAAACCCTTCCATCCACTGGCACCATCATTTGAACACCAAATGTTACAATGGCATTTTAATGCCAAGTAAAGGGAGGGAGCCTCAGAATTAAAGACACTTTTTTTCGGTTGAATAAATTTGACTTTGTAGAAAATTCCTACCGCCTGGCCTTTATTTTTAACATTTTGTCAAGGACCCTAACAACTTTGCCTCCAGGGGCACAGTCCCTCAGGCTAACATTTCAAAGTCGGGGGAATAAAATGGCTCAGGGCAGCTGCACGGGGTAATGAAAGGTCTGGACAGAAAGCAAAGGGAGGGGCGTGGCCGCAGCGGGGCAGCCCATATCTGAGGTGAGCTCTCCCCCTGGGAGGGTTCTGGGTATGAGGAATTACCACAACAGAAAACGTATCCTTTACGGGCACTAGTATCTTATGTTTGCATCTTGTGGTAGACTTCCAAATGTATTTACACATCCCTTCTACTTCTTTTGATCTTCTTGGAACCTCTGCAAGTTAAGCAGACACCATCTTACAGATTAAACAGTACCCTGGATGGAACTCCAAAGATTGCTCCAAATTTCCCCCCTTTTGGAGACTTTTTAACTATAGCCCAAGTTCAACATCCCAGGAGTGGATTTGGAGAACCGGAACTCCTGGACAATAAGGATGCCTCCGTCACTCGTTCTTTTTTTAACCTTAGATGTTACCCCATCTGTGGAACAGAAACTACAAACTCAGTGACAACGGGGGCCTCGTTAATTTCTGTAAAAGGGTCTCTGAACTTCTCTGATGAAAGGAAAAGCAAAGTAGAAAGAATTCTTATGATGTCTCCAGGCCTTGGGCTTTCTTTTCAGTGGTGGACAGGTCCCAACCCCGAGCTCGTTGGCCCTGCCCCCCTGCTCTCAGGCTCCATTTCCTTCCTAAAAGATGGCTTCTCTCCTGTCTGCAATAACCCTCCTCACTCATCACCACTGTGGCCATGCAAACGACACATGGCAGGCATGGACCTGGGTTTTGAAAAGTTACTTAAGTGACATTTCCTACATTAACCCATTTTGGAAGAGTAATTGTCAATGGTAATCTCATCTGGGGTTTCCCTGATGGGCTTGTGTTTGAATTATCCCCAGTTTTCAAAGGTTTGAAACAAACACACACATACACACACAGACACACACGCACAGAGCCAAATAAGGATGCCAAAAAGCCAGCTTCTTCTTGTTCCAGCTCCATAAACAAGCTCAGTGTGGATATTCTGGGCATTATTGAAGTGGTCTGGGTCCATCCCATCTCCCCACCTCTACCCTCCCTTCCCCACATTTTCTTTCTAAAACCATGCTTCTGTTACTAATAGTTCCTTCTGAACCCACCATCCAGTGCTTTGAAGTAACTATATAAAGCAATAGACAGACTGCTAGCAAACGGCAGAGTACGGAGTCTCTGAACACAAAATTATTTTCAGCTTACTGCTGTTCTGCTCCTCACAATCTCTGGAATTTTGCTCTGACTGAGAATCAGCGTTAGATGAAAAGGCTTCTCTTCTGGTTCCATACAAATTTTAGGATTGTTTGTTTCAGCACTTTGAAAAATGCCGGTGGAATTTTGATCGGGATGGCATTGAAAGTATAGATTGTTCTGGGAAGTACAGACATTTTAACAATGTTTATTTTTCCAATCCATGAGCATGGAATACTTTTCCATCTTCTTTTTATGTCTTCTTCAATTTCTTTCATGAGTGTTCTGTGGTTCCTTGAGTACAGATCCTTTACCTCTTCGGTTAGGTTTGTTCCAAGGTACCTTATGGTTCTTGGTGCTGTAGTAAATGGAATCGATTCTCTAATTTCCCTTTCTGTATTTTCATTGCTAGTGTATAAGAAAGCAACTGATTTCTGTGCATTGATTTTGTATCCTGCCACATTACTGAATTGCTTATGAGTTCTAGTAGTTTGGGGGTGGAGTCTTTGGGTTTTCCATATAAAGTACCATGTCATCTGCGGAGGGAGTTTGACTTCTTCTTTGCTAATTTGAATACCTTTTATTTGTTTTTGTTTTATGATTGCCTTTGCTAGGACTTCTAGTACTATGTTGAACAACAGTGGCGAGAGTGGGCATCCTTGTGGTCGTGATCTCAGTGGGAAGGCTGTCAGCTTTTCCCCATTGAGAATGATATTCGCGGTGGGTTTTTCATAGAGAGATTTTATGAAGTTGAGGAATGTTCCCACTATCCCTACACTTTGAAAAGTTTTAGTCAGGAACGGATGCTGTATTTTGTCAAATGCTTTTTCTGCATCAATTGAGAGGACCATGTGGTTCTTTTCTCTTCTCTTATTGATTTGTTCTATCACATTGATTGATTTGCAAATGTTGAACCGCACTTGCATCCCAGGGATAAATCCCACCTGGTCATGGTGGATAATCTTTTTAATGTACTGTTGGATCCTATTAGCTAGGATCTTGTTGAGAATCTTGGCATCCATGTTCATCAGGGATGTTGGTCTGAAATTCTCCTTTTTGATGGGGGCTTTGCCTGGTTTGGGGATCAAGGTAATGCTGGCCTCATAGAGTCTGGAAGTTTTCCTTCTGTTTCTATTTTTTGAAACAGCTTCAGGAGAATAGGTATTATTTCTCCTTTGAATGTTTCTCAGTTCTTCTGTCCCATCCCTCTTCTCCTGAAGGCAAACCTTTAAGATGTTGATATGAGTCCTTCTATTTTCCGTGGCTGTGGGACGAGCACCCTGTTGCTTTACATGCAGTGGACGATGTTTCTCCAACCTTAAGGTGCTCACCCGGGCGTCTTGGTAACCGGCCGGCCCAGCCTGGGGAGGTCTGGTCAGTCTGGCCACGACAGAGGCTGCGCAACGAACAGACAAGCAGGTGCTATCTGCCCGCCGGTCCCCGCACTCACCTTGAGCAGTGGGAGCCCCTGGATATTCTATTTCTCCTTTCCGCTCTGAACCACTTTAAGAGCCTTCCTCCTTGCCCTCCTCATCGTCTGTTGCTCCAGCACCAGTGCCTTTTCCTCCCACCCACTGGGCCGCACAGTAGTGGGGGTCTATGAGCCCCACCACCCATGGGAGAGTTTCTTGGGCACCTAGAAGCAGAACTGCTGGGTGCGGGGCTTGAGTGAACTTAATCGGATTAAGGGCTGCCAGACTGCCCTTCAACAGCCCTTGCCTCCTTTTAAAACGGTCTTGCAAAGACTTTCCACTATTATCACAAACTAAAATTTCCATGGTAGTTAAGTCATGTTCAAGACAGGCAAACATGACGGAAGGGAGGTGCCCGTGGAGGGCAGTTTGGGGAAACTTTGGGCAGAGGACGGAGGGGGCTTCAGCGAATTTTGCCTGTGGCAGATGACCTAAGCACAAACTCTTTGTCTCCATGACATTGTGAAGAACTCTCTGACGCTTGCTGTACACTTGTGGCTTTGGATTTGCCAGAGGTGCCGAGTCAGGAAACAGCTGAAGAGCACTCATGGCAGCCACTGTTTGAAGGCACTTTTCAGGAGTCACCTCACCTTGTCCCACATCATCTGTGAGGTAGGTACAGGGAGCCAGCTCCCTTCACAGATGAGAAAACAGGCCCCAGATTCCCTGGGGCCCAGACCCTTATCTCTGTGGCATACTGGCTCTTGGGGGTAGTGTGACAGGGAAATGCAAACTTCCCAGCGAGTCCTGCCTCGTAGGAGGAAATAATTTATTAACGCACAGCTGAGGAAACCAAGGCACGTAGGGAGAAAGCCTGGTGCCCTGAGCCAGGGCACACTCATTGTCCCCGGGCCTCCCAGGCCCTCCGGCTAAGGTTGCCTGCTTGCTTACTGAGGTGAAGGACGTCCATTCAAAGCAGGACGCAAGTGAGCCTTCGTCAGTTTTGAGAGAGTGAGGGCATTTACTAGGGGATGGCCAAAGCCTTCTGCTGGACGCCCGGCACTGCGAGCATCACCTCCATGGCCCTGGGGAGCTATTGGTGGGTGAGGCCTGTGTGCTGCTGGGGCCCCCTCCACACTCCGCTGATCTGTTCTCACCAAGGAAGCTTCCCGACTGGCACTGAGCATGAGAACAAACTCACGCAAGTGCACACCACCATCCTTTACCCTTGGCCCTGGCTACACAGGGCTTCTCCACTCGGGCCCCACCATGACAACTGAGTGTGAGCATGTCAGTGCAAGCAGAAGTTGTGTCTCCCTGGGATCAGATACCCCAGCCTCCACTTATTGGTAATACCTAGCTCCTTGGAGAAGGTGTTCATGACCAAAGCTCTGTGTTCTAGGCCATCAGCAAGGCCTAGGCATTGTGCCTCCCAACGATACATGTGACCTCTTCCCCCAACACCCCTTGTCTCCTATGCCGTCCATTGCACTGATGACTTCTCTCAACATGTTAATTGTCTTCATCTTTCTCCTCCTCCTACTGTTTCTTCTTCTTCCCCTTCCCCTCATTCTCCTCCTTCTTCTTTTTCTATCTCCAAATGCAGTAGGACCTATCTCATCATCAACATCATAGGCCTTCTCTTACTCAGAGGTTGATATGTGATAAAACAGAAATTGAATGTTAACATATGTTCACACTACACAGGAAAGAATTGTGTCTGGGGCAGAAACTACAGCTGATGCTTGAGTGTTCACGTGCCCGTGAATGTCCAGAGCTCATACAGCCCAGGATGCTGATGACATCCTGAGATACTAATAATTTCCTCCCACAAAAGTTGCTCTGTGACCCAGTCTGTCTTTTGTCCCCTACCTGCTTCTACTCATGGCTACATGAACAGAGCCAAATGCAGAAACCAAAGAAATGAATTCTTGAATTTTCAGTGTTAAATAGGCTCTTGAAAGTCAGAATTAATGGCCTTGAAGCCCAGATCCTAATTTGTAGAAGTTGAGAATTTTGAGAGAAGGCAGGAGGGTTGAATTTCAAAAGGCATCACCTCCCAAAGCATGAAAACAGAAAGTTTGTGTCATAACAGGACTGGAAAGAGAAGTTGACAAAGGGCACGTGCCCTTCTTCAGGAAGACTGGATAAATACAATCTGAACCAGGGGAAGCAGGAGGGTGACTCATGTGTGTGGTGCCTCTGCTTGACTTACCTGTTCACCAGCTTAGTCCAAGAGAAGGAAAAACAATGACTCTCTGAGAGACAGACAGAGAGAGAGAGAGAGAGAGAGAAGCAAGTCTGCATTTTAGACAAGGGGACGCTATAGCCAGGGTTCACATGGGCCATCCTCACATGTCTGCAGAACCACCCCTAGACCAAAAGGTTGAATTCTGTCTCAGTTTAGGATCAAGAAAGATCGAGATCAAGACGCAGAGACCCCTTTGAACCAATGTCCTCAGAGTATGTGTGTGAACTCCCAGAGTTTAGCAATCCTCCAGAAAGAAGATGGGCAAGACAATCCTGAACTTGACTAATTTCACTGGGTATAAAAGGTCAGTTATAATCCTTACCTATGTTGAAAAAGCTCTCACAAATCTGACAGGAAGCAGCTCTTCCCGTCTGCAAGGGGCCACCAGATGCCTGGTGCTACCATGTACTGAAAGGGAAGCAGGCCACTCACTCCCTTCCTCCTCCAGCCATGGACCTTCACCGCCATGTTGCTCCTGCCCTGTGTGGGGCTCCACTTGGAAGAGCCACGTGATGGGTACCACTGAGCACACCCATTTGACAAGACCACTGTTGGTCCTCCCAAAGTCACTATTCCCCAGGTGCCACATCAAGGTAGAGTCCTGTGCAGAGGAGGGCATGGCCCTCTGCCTGCCTCTGGGCCATACTTGGTGTCTCAAAGCAACACCACCTATGTGCCTTGCTTCAAAGTGTCTCACAGAAAGAGCTTCTTCATCCTCCACCCAGAGCAGAAACTCTGAACTTGGTGTCTACAGATAGAATTGAAGAACCTGGTAGATTTGCTTGGGGAAAAAAAACCCCACATCTTTATTTTTATGAACCTCTAACTGAAATGTAACATTTCCTTCTATGATCAGCTTCAGTACTGCAGTTTGTCACCACTAGAATCATGGATATCTTTATATCACATATGTTCATATATCACATATGTTCATCTCTTCTTCATCACATTACAGTAATTAGACCCACTACTAGATCTTGTCATTTAAACATTAAGAAAGAAGCACACGTGTTACTATTTGACAAAACTTTTAAGTTTTCACAACTATATTTCAATATAATTAGTTTCCTTTGTAATTTTACATATTTCATTTTATGCATTTAAAAAATTTTTCTTATAAGGGGACTAGAAACTTACTCCAGTGGCTGAAACTTACTCCATGTCATAAAAATAGTTAAGAATCCCAATCCAACTCAACCCAACCCATCATTCAGAAGAAATACACTGTTCCTTCTACTGCCTTCCTGTTTCCTCATAGGTCCTCTGTTTTCTGTCACTCCTCCTCTCCTCCTTTTCCTCTCTTCCACCCAAAATTTATTCTGCCTCTTGCTGTCATATTCAACACCAGCCTCCAACAACCAAACAGGAGACCGCAGCAAGAACATGGCCTCTCTCCTCAGTGTGAGTATAGGGCAGAAGAGGCAAGAACATGGCCTCTCTCCTCAGTGTGAGTGTAGGGCAGAAGAGGCACTCCTTGGAACCACAACTGCTTGCATACAGGTGTGTCTTAGAGGAGTGACATAACTTATCTCCCAGGTAGATGGCTCTTTGGTTAAAACAGATAAGGCCCTTTGGCCAAGAAAGTTGACACCCAAAAGGCTTGGACAAGTCAGTTTGGAGCAGAGAAAAATAGGAAAATAGCTCTGCGAAGTAGCATGGGAAGAATTTTGAGATTCTGTGTTCAAAAGGCAGTGGCTATGAGGAGGGTCAGGGGAGAGAGGTAGCATGGGTGGGTGGCTAGAGGCCGGGATTTATGTTAGCACTTGCCCAGCACCCACTTGCCCTCCTCTGGCAAAGGCACCAGGCTATCACGCCCCCCCCACCCATGTATCCAACTTGGTGAGAGTGTCAATCATGTGTGCTCTAGCTCCCCAGTCAAGGGGATGGTTGGAGACCCAGCCTCAGCCAGTCAGACCTCTTCCTGGAGTAGAGAGACAGGAGTGTGGGAAGTAGGAAGTTGAGCCATCTTGGTGACTGTCCCTTAGGTCCTGCCCCCTGACACCAAGAAATGCTGGTTCCCGTCCTTGTTGAGACCTAGTTCTTCAGCTGCCCTTCAGTTCCCTCACTCATTCCTTATCCTTCCTAGAAATTACTTTTTTTAAAGTGGTAATTAAAAAAATGTATTCTGTGTAGACACATAAGTGCATAAAAAGTGTTAATACCTGGCCTGGAATGATATCAGAGGGATGGTGAGTGGGAATGAAGTCAGGGAGAATTAGAGGGGAACTTCACAGACTTTAAAATATCTATATTTTCTTTTTTAGAAAAAAGGTTAAAAGTAAATGTAGAAAGGTTAAAAATAAAAATAATTATTCAGTGTTTATCCTGCTTTTCAGCTTGTTTTCTTATTTATGTTTCAACAACAAAATTATACCCAAGGAGAGAAAACCCAGACCTACTTCCTCAGGGTCTGGAGGCAGAGAGCTTCCTGCCCGGTGTCACACCATGGGAGCCTCTAAGACCTCCTGTTCCCTGAAGGATATTATGCTGAGCGAAATAAGTCAATCAGAGAAAGACAATTATCATATGATCTCTCTGATATGAGGAACTTGAGAGTCAGGGTGGGGGATCATGGGGGGTAGGGAGGGAAAAATAATGAAACAAGATGGGATGGGGAAGGAGACAAACCATAAGAGACTCCTAATCTCACAAAACAAACCGAGGGTTTCTGCGGGGTGGGAGGGTGGATAGGTGGATGGGACATTGGGGAGGGTTCGTGCTTTGGTGAATGCTGTGAAAGATGTAAGCCCGATGATTCACAGACCTGTACCACTGGGGCAAAGAATAAAAATAAATAAATAAATAAATGAGAGATTTGGGTTAGTTATAAAAAAATAAAAAGACCTCCTGTTCCATTACATGCCACGGTGACATTTTCTGCTAAAAACAGAAATAACCCCCTTCTTAGGCCTCATGGTTGCTTCCCTTCCACCATTCCTTTTTCCATTTCTTGTATGTGAAAGCATCACCATCACCAAAGATAGGAACATTCTTCCACTGTTTTCTCACGGTGAAGATCCAGCTAAAGAAAATTTCAGTTCCAATAGCAAGATAATTCCCATGAATAATAAATGGAAATGACGCGAAGAGAACGTGATATAAATGTGCACCACTGAATAGAGAGAAGGCACAATTTCAAATATGTAAAGGGTTTACAAAGTTCAACATGGGTTCCCTCCACCTTTTTAAATTTAAATTCTAGTTGGTGAACATACAGTGCTGTATTGGTTTCAGGAGTAGAATTCAGTGATTTATCACTTACATACAGCACCCACTGCTCATCATGACAAGTGTCCTCCTTAATCCCCATCACCCATCTAGACCATTCCTCCCACCCACCTCCCTCCATCAATCCTGTTTGTTCTCTATTGTTAAGAGTCTTTATGACTTGTCTCCCCCTCTCCTTTTTTCCTTTCCTCCCCTTCCCATATGTTCATCTGTTTTCTTTCTTAAATTCCACATATGAGTGAGAGCATATGGTATTTGTCTTTCTCTGACTGACCTATTTCACTTAGCATAATACTCTCTAGCTCCATCCATGTCATTGCAAATGGCAAGATTTCATTTTTTTTGATGGCTGAAGAATATTCCACTGTATGCATATACCACATCTTCTTTATCCATTCATCAGTCAGTGAACATTTGGGCTCTCTCATAATTTGGCTATTATTGATAATGCTGCTCTAAACATTGGGGTGCATGTACCCCTTCAAATCTGTATTTTTGTATCCTTTGGTTAACTACCTCATAGTGCCATTGCTTGATCTTAGTGTCGTTCTATTTCTAACTTTTTGAGGAACCTCCAAACTGTTCTCCATGGGTTCGCCTTTCACATAAAATAAACATGAGCCTCCAATGACAGGAGACCATAAAGTTTCAGAAGTGCAAGAATTTCATTGCACATGAATTATTTATATATATAATATATTATAATATATAATATATATTATATATTTATACATATAAATGAATTATTTATTTCTTGTAGTTTTATATTTCTAATTGATGACTCATTTTATTGTGTTAGAGTCATGAAAACAAGGACAAAAACCCACATGAAATTAGGTCTGTCCAATGCTGTCCTTTTGCAGGTAGACCACATTTTCTATTTCTAGGATTCTCAGAGGTAGTCTCTCAAGTTTTTACTGAATCATGCTGGGAGGTTAATAGTTTAATTGACAGAAACAGTTTCAAGGAGGTGCTGTGGGTTGTACATATTTCTGGATGGGAAGAACACAAATCCCTCCCTAAAATGCCATCGTATCTAGTAGTTCTGTTGTCAGAGAAACTGTCACCATACATTAAGTAGACAGAATTGCCATAGGGCCAATCCCAGAAGGCAAATGTCTAAAACAGAGCTCCTGCATTGCTTCCTGTTACATTTGACCTCCTAACTCCCTCTCTCCCCAGAAACAGTGCCAAACTCAGAATTTTCAGCTCGAGAGACGCTTGACTTATCATCAGATACATCCTAACTGATAAACCTCCTGTATTGACAGAGATGGAGAAGTGCAAGGAGGGACAAGGGAGGCTGCTTTTCCAGCCAAGCTTCATGGACTAAATTGGAATCCTATGGAAAGGAAGGCACTTGTTTATGACTAAGGCTGAGATTAAAGAACTGGGCTGAGTAGTTGATGAGATGAGACTGCTTACGAACAGGACTGACCTTGTTTCAGCTCTGCTTGGCTGGGCTGCGGATACTTATGGTCAATAGTCTAGACTTCAGCAAATGTTCTAATGTGATAAAATTCTTGTGGGCACCATTCCTGAATATCACACCCGGTAGGTGGTTCTGTAAGGAACAGATGTCCCCATCCCGGGGACCAGCATGTTCTCGTCCAAAGAATAGGGGCTCTGGGAGTGGATCTTAGAGATAAGACTATGTATTTCCTCCCCCTAATATTCTTAGGGTCATTTTTTAGAGTTTGAAGTACGGAGATGTTCAGAGTACCCCCGATGATGGGAGGAGGGAGCAGCCTGGTCAAGAAGCCTGGAGGGTCTGGGTCTGTGTGCTCATTCACTGTAAGCCCTTCTCCTGTTGTATTTCCATTTCACCATCTTCAAAGTTCAGAAAATTCTCAGGAAGGTAGAGTCTGGTCTCCGCTGTGTATGGAGAATTGAGGGGAAGGGCTGGTTGGTGGTACAGAAGAAAACATCCCTCACTCTGGTCATCACTGGGGACAGCTGTGCCCAGTGGTCAGTATTTTGAGGGTCATTGGCAGCAGGGGCTGAAACAGCACAGAGGTACAGCTGCTGAAGAATCTGTACGTAGCCCAGCTTTGAGGAAGCTCTCTAGCTGCAGTAGGAATCCATCCAAATTCTTGCTCCTCCGTGAGAAATGAGGACCCAACGCTGAACACCTTGTAAGACCTCTGACAAATCAAGGAATCAACCGCAGGAGGTTCTGGACTTCCTGTTAGTTTGGTTGATGGGGCTTGGAGTTGTTTCATATGCAATGTCATGTTTCCTAATATCCTAATATCTCCTTCTTTCTTTAGTGACAGAACCGCTGAAATTGAGTTGGGTAGATGACCTTCCTTGTGGTTACCAGCTTGAGCCTAAGCATTATTCATGTATAGATACATTTGACAGTTAGGATAAATTTTAGACCAAGTAAAATATGGCAGCTTAACCCAGATAAAAGTCTATTTCTCTGTCATGTAAGAAGTAGAAAAATTAGTGGTGTGGACTGGAGTGTAATATATGCCAAAGGGAATAAGCCAAAATGAATTAACATCAGACATAAGAAGAAGCAAGATGTGCCTGGAGGTGAGTAACTCACATGACAGACAACAGGTAGACTTTCTTCTCTAAGTCTCCAGCAGCACGTGAGGGTGTAAGTGAAGAATCTTGATTAGAACATGGAAGGAATCTTGATTAGAGCATAGAAAATGTTGCAAATAGAATCAGCCCACAAATAAATCAGTGGCATATCCAGACCCAGCCAGGTCCTGCCTGCATGGCCTGCAGCAGGCGTGGCAACGAGAAAGGTTAATACTCTAACTGCAAACTTATCTATACTCAAAATAGTGAATACAGACTCATTGTCTGAAAAGCACAGTAACTTGTTCTCAAGCTCCATAATGAGGTTGCGGGAGGGGACATGCCAGTGGACTTCAGCAAGGAAGACAGGATGTGTGTCTGAGTCCAAGTGTGTTTGAGGTTTGTGAATTATTTAGTACAATAATGGCTGGGTATTTATTTATTATATTGAAGTGGAGCTTTTGTGTTTGAATCAAAAGCACACATAAAAGCCTATTGCAGAAAATCAGGCTCTATTGTAACATAAATGTGCATTATATAAAGCAAAAAGAAAAGGAAAAAAAGGGGTTTAAAATTACAAATAAACTCTGGAACTTACAGATTTTATGGGAGAGTTGAGGGTAGGATCTCGGAAAAGGTCCAAGATGGCTCTTCTGTTCTTTTCCTGACCAGAGTCCCCATCACTACAACCAGCTCTTGCTTCAGCCAGACAAATGGGAAATGAAATTGTTCTTCTTTCCCCAGTCCTCAGAATTATGATGACTATGGAGCTAAGAGGAGGAAGAATAATAAAATAGTAGGAAAACAAAGAGAAGGTAGGTGGTACTCCCTCGAAGCATTTGCACACACTCAATAAAGAGAAGTAGCATTAAAACAGTCCCCACCCCCATCTCTAGCAATACTCCAGTTTATATGGATTTCACAGATGGTTTCCCTGTGTGGGTCTGCCCTTAGTGTGGGAGGGTGCATTAAATTACTGGAGTTCTGGCGCTAAGCTGTATTTTCACTCTGGGTAGTTTTTTTTAACAGCTTACTTAAGCTATGGTTCATATGTGATACTATTTCAAGTATCAAATTCAATGTTGTTTTTATATATTCATAGATATGTGCAACCATCACCACGGTCCATTTTAGAACACTTCATTGCCTCAAAAAGAGACCTGATACTCTTTAGCTATCACTTTCTATTTGCCAGACCCCACTTCCCCACCTCTAGGCAACCACAAATGTGCCTTCTATCTCTCTACAGATTTCCTCTTCTGGACATTTCACATGAATGGAATCATACAATTTGTGGTCTTTGGGGACTGACTTCTTTCACTTAGCACGGTGTTTTCAAGAATTATCCATGTTGTTGCATATATCAGTTCTTCATTCCTTTTTATAGCTGAATAATATTCTATTGCATTGTTATAACACATTTCATTTTTTATTTGTCATTGATGGACACTTAGGTTGTTTCCTTCTTTTGGCTACCATGAATAATATTGCTATAAATGTTCATGTACATGATTTTGTGTGGATAGATGTCTTTATTTCTCTTGCATATATTTCTAAGTGTAAGATAACTGGTATGGTAACTATGTTTATATGGTAACTATATTTAAACATTTGGGGAACTACCAAACTGTTTTCCAAAGTGGCTGCACTACTTTATATTCCTATCAGTAGTGTATGAGGGTTTCAACTCTCTATATCCTCATCAACACTTGTAATTATCTGACATTTTGATTACAACCACCTTAATTGGTGTGAAGTGGTATCTCATTATTTTGATGTGTATTTCTCTGATGACTAATTATATCAACCATCTATTGGCCAATGCATGTCTTCTTTATTTTATTTTATTTTTTTTATTTTTATATAAATTCAAGTTAGTTAACATATAGTGTAGTATTGGTTTCAGGAGTAGAATTTAGTGATTCATCACCTACATATAACACCCAGTGCTCATCCCAACAAGTGTCCGTCGCCCATTTCACCCATTCCCCGAACTGTCTCCCCTCCAGCAACCCTTAGTTTGTTCCTCTATAGCTTGTGGTTTGCCTCCCTCTCTGTTTTCATCTTATTTTATTATTCCTTCCTTTTCCCTATATTCATCTGTTTTGTTTCCTAAATTCCACATATGATATTTGTCTTTCTCTGACTGTGCATATCTTCTTTAAAGAAATGTTCATTCAGATCTTTTCCTTATTTTTTAATTGAATTATTTGACTTTTTATTATTGGGTTGTAGGAGTTCTTTATATAATGTAGATCTAAGTCTCTTATCTGATATATGATTTTAAAATATTTTGTGCCATTCTGTTGGTTGTCTTTTCGTTTTCTTCATAATGTCTTTGGAAGCACAAAAATTTATAATTTTGATGAGTCCAACCTCATTTTTCCTTGTTGCTAGTGCTTTTGTTGTTTATCAGATATCCTTTGCCAAATCCAAGATCATACTTCTGTGGGGTTTTTTTCTAAAACTTCTACAGTTTTAGCCTTACATTAGGTCTTTGATCCTTTTTGAGTTAATTTTTGTATAAGGTGTGAGGTAAGAATCCAGACTCAAGCTTTTATATGTAGCAATTCAAGTGACCCAGCACCATTTGTTGAAAAGATTATTCTTGGAAGCAGAGGCTGCTGGGAAGATGGCAGAGTAGGAGGACCCTGGGGTGACCTCTTGTGGTATGGCCACCTAGAGAACACCCACATGGGCATAAATAACCCAGAAAGTGATCTGAAGAATGACAGAACAGACACTCCTCAGTTGGATGTAGACAAGAGGCCACAGCAAAGTGGATCCACCTGCTATGATACACTCTTAGCAAGATCCCATCAGAGCAGTGCCATAAGCCAGGTTGTGTATGCGCAGCCCAGCCAAGGGTCAGCACCACCCCAAAGTGAGTCCTGCTCCAGGGAGAAGGGATGAGAACAACACACCAGTCTGACTGTGGCCCCAGCAGCTGGCTGGGGCAGGCAGCTGGTCTGACTGCAGTTCTCACTCACTGATAAAAGTTTCTCAAGGGACAACACAAGGAAATTGCCCTGCAGTTTGGTGCTACTTCATCTTTGGCAAACACCTGGTCTTACTCAACTCAAGCCCAAAGCACCACCAGACTGACCCACTAATACCACAGGCACCAGACTCTGCCCATGATAGGTGCGGAGCCATCACAGGTTTGACTGAAGGCAAACACAGCTCCACCACAATAGCAGGACATCCCTGTAGCAATACACATCGGAGACATTGCACTGTGGGGCACTACAGAACCTCTTCTTCATAAAGCCACTCTTTTAAGTGCAGGAGACATAGCTCTTTCCTCACACATAGAAACAGACATGGCAATAGACAAAATAAGGAGACAGAGAAATATGTATGTCCCAAATGAAAGAGTGGAACAAAATCATAGCAACAGACCTAAACAAAATGGAGATAAGTAATATGTCTGATAGCAAATTTAAAGTAATGCTCATAAAGAAACACTAGAATTGAGAAAGGAGCATAGGACCTCCATGAGACCCTCTGCAAAAAGATAGAAGACCTAAAAAAGAACAAATTAGAGATATGAACTCACTAAATGAAAATAAAAATAGACCACCTGGAATAAATAGGAAACAAGAGGAAGTAGAAGAACAGATCAGCAACTTGGAGGACAGAGTAATGGAAAGTAATCAAGCTGAGCAGATAAGAGGGGAAAAAATATGCAAAGTGAGAATAGACCTAGGGAATTCAGCAACACTGTCAAGCATAACAGTCACATCATGGGGATCCCAGAAGAAGAGCGAGAAAAGGGGGTAGAAGACTTATTTGAAGAAATAGTAGCTGAAACCTTCCTGAATCTGGGGTAGGAAAGATAAATCTAGATCCAGGAGGCACAAAGAGGCCCCAACAAAACCAACCCAAAGAGGTCTGCACCAAGATACAAAGTAAATAAGATGGCCAAGCAATAAAGAATTTAAAAAGCAGAAAGAGAAGGGAAAGTAGTTACATACAAGGGGAATCCCATAAGGCTATCAGTGGATCTTTCAGCAGAAACTTTTCAGGCCAGAAGAGAGTGGCATGATATACTCAAAGTGCTAAAAGGAAAAAAATCAACAGCTGAGAATACTCTATCCAACAAGGCTTTCATTCAGAATAGAAGGAGAGTTAGAGTTTCCCAGAAAAACAGAATTTAAAGGAATTCATTGCTAGGACAAAACCAGCCACATCCCCATCACACACAATGCCATCAGCCTGTGGGTCCCAAATCCACAGTCCAACCATCCTCCTGCACTGCCTGCCACCTGCTCAAAGCCAAATCAACATGCCTTTATCTCAGATCAACAAGGACTCAAACTGACACTCTTCCCCTAAAATTCCAACACTTATGCTCAAGTTTGTGCACAGAAGTGGGCATAATTATAAGAGCAGAATGAAGCAAACCAAATAGTGACACTAATTCTGTGGAATATATAATGGATGAAAGGAGTGTGCTAGACTGAGAACATCCCCAACAAGCACATCTAAGAACAATACATGTAGCATAATTCTGGTTACTAAAAGAAACAAACCCAGGAAAAATAAAATAAGACAAAAGCAGAGAGGGAGACAAACCATAAGAGACTCTTAATCATAGAAAACAAACTGAGGGTTGCTGGGAGGGAAGGGGCATAGGGAGATGGAGTAACTGGGTGATGGGCATCAAGAAAGGTACATGATGTAATGAAAACTGGGTGTTATGTATGACTGAAGAATCATAGAACTCTACCTCTGAAACTAGTAATATACTATACATTAATAATTGAGTTTAAATTTAAAAAAAAAGACCCCCTCCCCAAAAAAAGAAAAGACTATTCTTGCTCTATAGCATAGTTTGGCACCCTTGTGAAAAATCAGTTCATCATAGATATATGATGCTTATTCTTATGGGCTTATTTCTGGAATCTGTCTATCCTTTTGACAGTACCACACTGTCTTGATTAACATTACTTTGTAGTTAGTTTTGAATTAAAGAAGTGTGAACCCTTCTGCTTTGTTCTTCTCTTTCAAGATTGTTTTGGCTATTCTAGGACCCTAGAAATTCCATATGAATTTTAGAATCAGTTTTTCAATGTCTACAAAGAAGCCAGCTGGAATTCTGATAGGAATTTCACTGAATCTGTAGATCAGTTTGAGAAGTATTGTCACCTTAACAATGTTAAACCTTCTGATCCATGAACATGAAACATTTTTCCAGTATTTGGATTATCTTTAATTTCTTTCAACAATATTTTGTAGTTTTCAAAGGATAAGTTATGAACTTCTTCTGTTATATTTATTCCTAAGTACTTTTGGTGCTATTATAAATGGAATTATTTTCTTAATTTATTTTTGCTTTGTTCATCAAAAATGTATAGAAATAGAATGTATTGCTATATATTGATCTCATATCCTGCAAACTTAATGAAATTGTTTATTAGTTTTAATAGTTTTTAGTGGATTCCTTAGGTTTTTCTGTATACAAGATCATGTCATCTGTGAATAGAGATAGTTTTATTTCTTCTTTTCTAAACTGTATGCCTTTTATTACTTTCTCTTGCCTAATTGCCCTGGCTAGAACTTCAAACTCAATGCTTAATATAAATAACAGGAGAAAATATCTTTGTTTGGTTCCTGACCACAGTGGGAAAGCATCCAGTATTTCACCCTTAGTTATGATGTTAGCTGTGGATTTTTCATAGATGTCCTTTATCAGTTTCAGAATGTTACCTTTTATTCCTAATTTGTTTGTTCTTTTTATCGTGAAAAGTGTTGGATTTTGGCAAATTCTTGCTCTGCACCCAGGAGACAATCATGTGATCTTTCTTTTTTATTCTATCAATATGATATTTTACATTAACTGATTATTGGGTATTAAACCAACCTTGCATCCCTGGAATAAATCTCACTTGGTCAGATTCTTTTTAGATATTGTTGGACTTGGTCTGCTAATATCTTTTTGAGAAATTTTATGACCATTTTCATAAAAGATATTAGTATGTGATTATGTTTTCTTATGATGCCTTTGTCTGGTTTGGGTATTAGAGTATTACTGGCCTCATGAAATGAGCTGAGAAGTATTTCTTCCTCTTTCATTTTTTGAAAGAGTTTGTGGAGAATTGGTATTAATTCTTCAAATGTTTGTTAGAATTCAGTGATGAAGCCATCTGGGCATAAGCTTTTCTTTGTTAGTTTTATTATTGTTATTACCAATTCAATTTCTTCATGAGGCATAGTTCTATTTATACTGTCTGTTTTTTCTTTAGTCAGTTTTATCAGTTTGTGTCTTTCTAGGAATTGTCCATTTCATCTAAGTTACTTAATTTGTCAGAGAACAATTGTTTAATAGCATTCCTTTATAATGCTTTTTGTTTCTGCAAAATCAGTAGTAATGTTTTTTTTGGTTTCTGATTTTAGCAGTTTGAGTTTTCTCTCTTTTGATTTTTATTGACAATCTAGTTTATTGACAAGGGTTTGTCGATTTTATTGATCTTTTCAAAGAGCCAGCTTTTGGTTTCAATAATTTTCTCTATTGTATGCCACTCATTTCTCTTCTAATCTTTATTATTTCCTGTCTTCTGCTTGCTTCAGGTTTAGTTTGTTCTTACTTTCCCAGTGTCTTAAAGTGACAGGTTAGGTTATTGACTTAAGATCTTTCCTATTTCTTGATATGGGCATTTACACCTTTAGAGTTTCCTCTGAGCACTGCTTTAACTGAATCCCGTGAGTTTTGGTATGTTGTATCTTCATTTTCTTTCATTTCAGGCCTTTTTATAATTTCCCTTTTGATTTCTTAACTCCTTGGCTATTTATGAATGTGTTGTTTAATCTCCACTTATGCTAAGCTTCCCCAGTTCTTTCCTGCTAATAATTTCTACCTACATTTCGTTGTGGTCGTACAACATATTTTTATTATTTTCGTCTTTTAAATTCAGAGGTGTATTTTATAGCCTAGCATATGGTCTAGCATGGAAAATGTTCCACGTACACTTGGGAAGGTGTATATTTTACTGTTGTTGGGTAGAGTGTTTTATAGATGTCTGCTAAGTCTGACTGGTTAAGCCTCCTATTTCTTTCTGTTTATTATGCACATTATTGAATGTGAGGTATTGAAGTCTCCAACTATTATTGTTGAATTATCTAGTTCTCCCTTTATTTCTGTCAGTTTTTGCTTTATATATTTTGGTGCCATGTTATTAAGTGAATATATGTTTATAATTATTATATCTTCTAGATGTATTGATCTTGTTACCATTATAAAATGTCCATTTTTATAACTTTTTTGTCTTAAAGTCTATTTGTCTGACATCAGTTTACCCATTCCAGTTTTTATGTGATTGTTGTTTATATGATGTGTCTTTTATCATCCTTTTATTTTCAATTTATTTGCATCTTTGAATATAAAGTGTGTCTCCTGTAAACAGCACATAGTTGAAACATTTTTAAAATCTAGTCTGACAGTCTTGGTCTTTTGACTAGATTATTTAATCCATTCCCATTTAATGTTATTGGGATAGTTCAATTTATGTCATTTTGCTTTTTGTTTTCTATATGCCTCTTGTCTTTTTGGCCTCTATTCCTACTTTACAGTTATTTTACACTAAGTAACTATGAGTATAATATTTTCTAATATAACATTTTAACTTCTTTACCGATTCTTTTACTATATATGTTTCAGTAATTTTAGTAGTTACTCTAAGGTTTACCACACACATCTTATCAGAATTGGCTTCTGGTTTATGCTAGCTTAATTTCACTGATGTATAGACACATTATTCCTATATAACTATGTTCCCCTTCCTCCCTTTTTGTCATATTATTTTTACACATATTAGATCTATTAATGTTACAAACCCAATACATCATTATAATAAGTACTTTGCAGCCTGTAGTCATTTCCTTAGCCTAATAGAACTTTGCTCTCATTCACATGCTTTGTGTTATTACTGACAAATAGATTATACATATTCTATATACTTACGTGTTCACAGGCCCAAAATACATTATATACACATTATTTTATACCAGTGTCTTAAAATCAATTAAGAGAAGAGGGGAGAAAAATGTGTATTTAAACTATGTTTTGTAATTACATAATTTCCTGTGTTTTTTGTTTCTTTCATTGGGCATTTTGAATATATTATCCCACTGTTTTCAGGCCTCAGTTGTTTCTGCTGTGAAATTAGGTGTTAATATTATTGAGGATTCCTTGTTAGCCATTTTCCACTTGCTGCTTTCAAGAATTTCTCCTTGTTTTTGACTTTCAATATTTTTACTCTGTCTCTTTGTATTGCTTTGAATTTGTCCTATTTGGAGTTCTTGAGCTTCTTAGATGTGTAGGTTAATTGTTTTTCAATAAATTTGGAGATATGAGCAACTCTATGTCTACAAATTTGGTAGCCTAAATGAAATGGACCAAACCCTTGAAAGACACAATCTGCCAAAACTCACATGAGAGGAAACAATCCAAATGGGTCTGTATTTAGTGAAATAACTGAATCAACAATTTAATAACCTTCTAAAACAGAAAGCATCAGGCCCACGAGGGTTCACTAGTGAATTCTACAAATATTTAAGGAATAAATTCTGCCAATTCTCTACAAGTTCTTTCAGTAGATTGAAGGGAAGGGAATTCTTCCTAGGATGAAACCCAGACAAAGATATTACAAAAAAAAATAAATAAATCTAAAGACCAATATCTCTCAATAAATTTGAAAAGTTTTCAGCCATTATTTCTTCAAATATTTTTTCTGCTCCTCTCTCTCCTTTCCTTCTGGTCTTCCATTACTTGTATATTGGTGTACTTTCTCCTCCCTTGGGACTTATTCTGAGTTTTCTCCTGCAGACTAGCAGGCTTACAGTTCAGCCTTCAGTATCTTAAATATTTTCCCAATTGCCTTTTACCATAACCTCCATGGTTTTTGAGAGCACACTTAGTCTGACTTTCTCCAAACACTGTTGCAAAAGAGTTTAATACCACTGGAGAAATAGTAGAAACTATCTTTTTTTTTATGGCCTGCTTTTTCCCTTCTCTCCAACCCCATCCTCTAGCAAAAGATTTGAGCTGGCCTCTGGAGCTGGAGGTAGGAAAAATAGCAAGCTTCTTTCTGAGTGACACCTCCACTCTAAATCCTGAGCACTTGGCAGAGAGGTAGGAGCAGCTAGAAAATCTCTGAGTTTACATCAGCTATCACCTCATGAGCTGGGGCAAGAGTAACCAGGGCCACATCCTTCCCAGCATGCTCAGGGTTGACCCTCCATTTCATAAGTGGTAGCTGGGTAGCAGAAGAGGGAGCCCCGTCTCTCAACCACACTCATCTGGAACTTAGTCTCAGAAACAGGTAGCTGTGGACAGGATGAGAAACAATGCCATTCTGCACGCCTGGGGGAGAGGGAAGTTTGGAGTGGAATCTCCACCCTGCTGAACTGGAGCTGGGGAGGAAAGAAGCAGTCTTGGTTCAAATATCACAAACACTCACCCATCTTACCAAATTTTTGTAAATTTTCTTGAAAAGAAGCTTCTTCAGTTGCTGCCTTTTCTTAGGACCACTCCCAAAAGCTTTAAATGGTTGGGGTTTTATAGTTTTTCCCCAGTTTTATTTTGAGTATGTAACTATTACTAATATCATTGTATATAAATATCAAAGAACTTCTGGCATATTCTCTTTATGGTGACATCATGGACTAGGAATGAGGTGTTGAAGTCCTAACCCCCAGTACCTATGAATATAACCTTATTTGGAAATAGGGTCTTTGTAGATGTAATCAAGTTCAGATGACAGCATGCTGGATTCAAGTAGGCCTAATCCAATGACTGATATCCTTATAAGAGGAGAGAAATGTAGACACAGACACACAGGAAGAATGCCATGTGATCACAGAAGCAGAGACTGGAGTGATGTGATGACAAGCCAAGGAATACCAAGGATTGCGGGCAACCACCAGAAGTTGGAAGAAGCAGGGAAGGATCCCTCTCTTAGGGCCTTCAGAGGGACCATGGCCCTCTCTTGATTTCAGAATTCTAGCCTCCAGAACAAGAGCTATGCAGGACATTTTGTAACATTGTCTGGTAGAGAGCTGCCTTGACAGGAGTTTCAAAAAACCATGTGGAAGAGTTACCTCGATTCTGTTTCCCATTTAACATCATCCCTTTTACTTTTTTGTTTCATGAAAGGCTCCATAGAGAGACTACATTTCTGTAAATTACTCTTTCAGTTACTTATTAAATTTGAGAAATTCTTGGTTTCTAGAAGCTAGTTTTATGGAGTATGCTTTAACTGCCACACCCAAAAATTTATAATAACTCCATCTCGCTGTTTAACAAGGCAATAATTAGTCCACAAGTTGGCATATCCTCCAAAGCCTCTGTTCAGATTCTTTTTTCTTTGGTGACTGAGTTACTACATGTAAAACAGCACAGCAGTGCTAAGAGTGAAAGGAAGGGGCCATTCAGAAATCTGATTAATCAATGCCTTTCCCCCCCATATTTGGCATAGTTTTATTCTTGAAGGCAGTATATAAAACACAGTTTGCAACATTTATATTTTCCTAACACCTAATAATCTTCTCTTTTATGATGTAAAATCTGTTTCTATGGATCTTTTTTCAATTTGTTTCTTACATCTTTCTGTGTGTCTATAATGCGGCTAATCCTCAAATAGTGAAATTTAGTAGTGCCCACATTGATACACATAATAGTGAACAAAACTTTCAAATCCAAGCTTGTAATGGACTATTTTAAATAACTGATGGTAACTTTTGTGTCTCTGGACAAAGACCTCTCTAGATCATATTTGAAAGCAATCACTTTGTGATACTGTGCATTCAAAGGTTTTGAGAAACTTTGGATCATCTCACACTGCTAAGAATGTTGGATTATAAAAAAAGTGTATGAGAAAAAAGGGAGAAAAGGGGATTATACCCCAAAGAGTTTCTGTTTAGGAGATCATTAGCCTTTCTCCCCTATGTCTACCATATCTGTTAAGGGAACGGCCAATATCCAAGTGAGAAAAAATGAAGTCTAAAGAACAAGGCAACCCAACAGTGAAATGATTTCTTTAGAAATTTTCTAGAAATCTTTTTTTAAAGATTTTATTTATTTATTTGACACACAGAGAGAGATTACAAGTAGGCAGAGNGTTCTAGAAATCTTTTTTTTAAAGATTTTATTTATTTATTTGACACACAGAGAGAGATTACAAGTAGGCAGAGAGGCAGGCAGAGAGACAGGGAGAGGAGGAAGCAGGCTCCCCGCTGAGCAGAGAGCCCGATGCGGGCCTCGATTCCAGGACCCTGAGATCATGACCTGAGCTGAAGGCAGAGGCTTTAACCCACTGAGCCACCCAGGCGCCCTAGAAATCTTTTTATTTAAGATTTTATTTATTTATTTATTTGACAGAAAGAGACACAGCGAGAGAGGGAACACAAGCAGGGGGACTGGGAGAGGGAGAAGCAGATTTCTTGCCGAGTAGGGAGCCCAACGTGGGGCTTGATCCCAGAACCCTGGAATCATAACCTGAGCAGTAGGCGGACGCTTAACAACTGAGCCACCCAGGCACCCAAAATGCTCTAGAAATCTAAGGGCACTGGTGAGTTAGTGTGTAAAGGAACTCTGTGTAATGTGTGCACATGCATATATATTTGAGTGTGTGTTGTCTGTGTGTGTTTGTTGCTACCATTTGAGCATGGGCTGGAAGGAAGAGAGTCTTCGCATCTGGCTTCCTTCTAGAGCTCACCACCCTCGCTTTCTCCACCCTTTCCTTTTCCACCTCCTCAGCTTTGGCTTACCGTCCCTTGGTTAGCCCCTCAAATGCCACCCAATCACATAATTGCAGTCATGTAGCTTAAAATCTAAGGAAGAAAACATATTAGAATATGTCTTCAGGGCGCCTGGGTGGCTCAGTGGGTTAAAGCCTCTGCCTCCGGCTCAAGTCATGATCTTAGGGTCCTGGGATCAAGCTCCACATCGGGCTCTCTGCGTAGGGAGCCTGCTTCCCCTTCTCCCTCTGCCTGCCTCTCTGCCTGCTTGTGATCTCTCTCTCTGTGTCAAATAAATAAAATATTTAAAAAAGAAAGAATATGTCTGAATAGAGTTTGCATTCTTTTATTATAAAAATTATCATTTGGGGTTCATTGGACATTTATCTAAAAGCAGGACTCCCAGCCATTGTTCTTCCAGGACAACACTCTTTCTCGACATCTGTTAGAATCTTGGGAAGTGTAAAAACAATTAATTAAAATTCTTCTCCCATTTCAGGAAAACTAAGAAGGGCCCAGTTTGAGTAAAATCTTCAGTCTCAAGCTTAATATTTTGTAGATAATTTGGAAGTTTAGATATTTGTTAATCTGGCAGTAGTGGACAGGACAGGTTGAACTGGGGAGAAGAAATTAGAAGATGAAAGATCCCTGAGGAGCCTCTGGGCAGAGTCAGAAACAGGACAAACACAGACAAAGTAGGGTCAGTGGGAATGGAGAGTGGGGGAGATTCTCTTGGCTTATGGACTTGGGGAACCACAAAGAGGGAGGAGTGACCAATGACTTGAATATTGGATCTTGGCTGGCAGAACAGTGAGTTGGAAAATAATCCTAGAGGCAACATGGGTTGGCATTTGAAAGGCACCCCCAGAAACTACCTAGCCTCAGTAGCCAAAATTCCCTTCTGACATGACTAACATCATAGGAGGTAAGAGTCCATTTCAAAGCCCTAGTGAGATTTACCAAATGCAGTGAGTTGACCATAAAGTTAGTCCTTCAAGAGTGTGAAAAGATGGCTGCTTCTTTATTTATTCCACAGCTAGTACTCTCCCTAGGCTTTGGCTAACCACCTTATTTGGGGGGCCTTATCTAATCACTATTGCTGTTCCCGAGGCTCTTGCCCAGAAAAAAAACAAAAACAAACTAACCAAAAACAAACAAAACAAAACCAAACCCAGAAACTCAGTATCCTGACTATTTAGTGCAGAATCCATCTCTTCCTTCAGAGTATGACCTGGGAAGGCAGACAGGCAGGCCCCTGAACTCTCAGAACCAAATGGATCATAACAGTATTTTCATAAATAAAGAGCTTGATGATGAGAGTTGTATCATTTCCCAGATTGCCTTCCTGTTTTCTTTGCTTCACTTAGCAATTTGTCCTTCTTGCTATTTCTGCCTAGGTTCTACTTAGAAGTTACTAATTGATGGAGAATGCCTTATTCCTGACCCTGCTTCTATTCCTGTCCTTTCCACCATCTTCTGCCCTCAATTCTCTTTTTTTTCTAAATGCAAGGCCATCAAGAGCTGATTAAAGTCCCAGTGAAAATGACATGGTGGTGGCAGTGGGAGCCAGGAACAGTGGACTGGCTAAAGGAATTGACCTAAAATTTGCATTTTGGCTGAAGCTATCCTTCACCTCTCTAACTGGTACTGGTTCTCCACCTCAACCCTCACCCTGCCCCATCGGATCTGCTTAGAGTTTCTTATCTTAGTCATGCCACATGCCATCAATCCTGAACAACAGGTTAAGACATTTGGACAAATACTCCCTTGTCTGCTCCCCCGCACCCCTGCTCATTTGGACAAAATGTGACCTTCACCTGTCAATCAGACATCTGAGTGGGCTTTCAAGTAAGAAATTCAGAATCTTCCGGTTAATACAGTAAAGTCTAAATAAAACACAAACCTGAAAGTAAAGTCTAAATAAAACACAAACACATTCTACCTGTGCCAGCAGAAGGGTCAGCGGGGGAGGTACCCACTCAAATGAACCACTCTCAGCCAAAGCAAACTAGACAATGTTTTGAACAACAGGATTCTAGAGGCACAACAGGTCTGTTATACATATAGATTTAGTCCTAAGGATCAACTCTTCCACTGACAGTTAAATAGAATTCTAACTTCTTAGCATCACTTATTTCCTTGCCCTTTTCAAGATGCAAATTTTGGGGGAAAGTTACTACTTTATGCAAATCTTTCTCATCTTAGTGTGAAATACCTTGTTAAATAACTTTCCAATCTGCCAGCTAAGACAGGCCCCAAGAAAACAGAGCGCAAGGAAACTGACTGCAAACAGGAACACAACACTGATGTACACATGAGAGAACTTGGTGGCAAACAACAGAAACTATTCTAACTTGAGCAGAACAGGATCTTATTGTAAGGATTTAAAGATAAAAATCACTGGAAAGCAATGTATGAAATGAATGTGCAATCTGGAAGATCCACTTCTATGTATAGACAAAAACAAAGAAGGGGTACTAGACAGGAATAGAGAAAAGTCACCCCATTAGACTGCTGCTTGGCCTACCATCAGTGGTGCAGCCCAGTGGATAGCACCACTGGGTCATTGGGCCCTTGTTGCCAGATGTCTGGTCTCTTTTCTCTACTGTCACCTCCATGAGTTCTTTATGTCACTCCTTCAAGAGCCTAGGGCCTGACCGGGGAGTATGGCTGAACCAGTCTCACTGCCTACCCCACTCCCAAAGATAAATTGCTAGAATATTCATCTGCACACAGTAGGAGACATGGCCCAACCTCCCATAGATTTTGGCATTTCCTCCAGAGAGGCAGGCTGCTCATTGCTGGGCTGCAAAACATGGCAAATGTTCCCTACAGTAGATAAAACTAGAGAAGATGCTAGAATGGTTGGACCTTGGCTGCATTAAGTCTGTTTACATAGGTTAGTTCATTTAATTTGCATGCCTAGGGAGAATTGGTTATGTCCAGTTTTATGAATGAAGCAGCCAAGATTCAAAGAGATTAAGTAACTTGCTGAAGTTAGAAGGAAGTGATTCCAATGTGTCCCTGACTCCAACAGGGTGAGAGGGTGAGAAGCAATGAAGTAGATGCAGTCTGGGCATCAGGAGCCTATTTAGAGAGCAAGGAGGGTTCTACCAAAGACCTGGGCTTGGAGAAGGTATATTAGTTTGCTACAGCTGCCAAGACAAAGTACCACAGACTGGGTGGTTTAAACAACAGAAATCTATTTTCTGACAGTTCTGGAGGCTGGAAGTTCAAGACCAAAGAGTCAATAGGGTTGGTTTCTTCTCAGCCTCTCTCTCTCTCTCTCTCTGGCTTACAGATGGTCTTCTTCCCCTTGTGTCTTCACAGTGTCTTTCCTCTGGGTGTGTCCCATGTCCTAACCTCCTCTTCTTATGAGGACACCAGCCAGATTGGATTAGGGCCCACCCTGATGATCTCAATTAATATAATCACCTCTTTAAAGTTATAGATAGGCTCCAAATACTGTCACATCCTGAGGTACTTGGGGTTAGAACTTCAATATAACAATCGGGAATGGGGCAGGGGGAAAAGAGCACAATTCAGCCCGTAACAGGAGAGTAACCAGTAAGGGAAACCCTCCTGGCAGAATAACGGCAGAAGAGGAAGATGGTGGGACTCAACAGATAACCCCTCCAGCCCCCATTTCTCAGATCTGATGAGTGACAACCCTACCTGCCTTCACTGTGATCCAAACTGTTGGGTTAGTCTTTATTTAGAGCCTAGTTAAACCCAAGGCAGTGTGTTTTCTCTTTCAGGTTAAATTATCCTTTTTTTCTTTCTTTCTTTTTTTTTTTTGCACCTGTTTTGTGCATCAGAGTTCTGTCCAGTTTCAGCTACTAAATTGCCGAGCTTATTCTGGGAGGTCTATGCAGTAAGAGCATGGTATAGATTGAATTATAGTCAAAAGTCATATGTAGAAGAAATGCCAATAAGATGGCATTTGGAGATGGAGACTTTGGAAAAACATTAGGTTTAGATCAGGCCGTGCGGTTGGGACCCTCATGATGGGATTGGCCCCTTTATGAGAAGAGATACCAGAGAGCTTGCTCTTGTTCTTTCTTGGCCATGTGAGCATACAGTGAGACAGTGGCTGTCTGCAAGCCAGGAGGAGAGTCCTCGCTAGAAACCAACCACGCTGCCACCCTGATTTTTAACACCCTAATTTTTAACACCCTGATTTTTGCCTCCAGAACTGTGAAAAAATTAATTCCTGTCATTTCAGCCACCCTGTCTATAGCCGCCTATAGACTTTGTTATGGCCGCCTGAGTGGACTAAGACAGGGTGAGAGGACCTATTACACCAGCCCGTGTCCCTCCCTGCCTCTGCCTCCACGGCTTTTCCCTCCCTGACCTCTGTCTTCCTGTCTTGCCGCTTCTTCCTTTCCAGATCTCCCCCATTTCATTTGTTTACTATGGCTGCTGTAAGAAATTACCACAAATCTGGTAGCTTAAAACAACAGAAATTTATTCCCACAAGGTTCTGGAGGCCAGAAGTCTGCAATTAAGGTGTTGGCAAGGCCACGTGCTCTCCAGAGCTTCTAGTGGAGACTCCTTCCTGCCTCTTCCAGTTTCTCTGGCTCCTTGGCTCTGGCAGCATCCCTCCAATCACTGCCTCTTTCTTCACGTGGCCTTCTTCCCCGTGTATCTCTCTGTCTCAAGTCTCCCCCTTTTCTCTCGCAAGGACTCATTGGATTTTGGCCCACCCTAAATGCAGGATGATTTCTTCTTGAGATCTTTAACGTAAACACACTTGCAAAGACTCTCTTTCCAAATAAAGTCACATTCACAGGTTCCATAAGTTAGGACTTGGGCATATCTTGGGGGGGGCACTTTTCTACTTACTACACCCACACACCTCTTCCCTGCCAGAGCTCATCTTCCCACCTCCACATCCCTGCTGTCCTCCTTCCTCTCCCAGGCCTGCACCACAGAACCTTGGGCTGGATTGGAGCCAGATTATCACTGGATCAGACATTGTATCTTGTCCACACATCAGGACCCTCAGTACCTAGAGGGGACACCTTTTTCAGCCTCCAGGTAGGGACAGAAGAACAGTCTTATAAAGAGCCTCTTCACTGTGAAGGGAATAGTTTACACATTAATATGAGTGTGTTTATACAAAGAATATTTACCCAACTGGCAACATCACAGTTCTGCAGACAAGCCCTAACAGCCAATTGTGCCTTGTTAAAGATTCATTGATTTTGGGTGGCCCAGATTCCATTGTCACCTACGATATGATCAATGTGGGCCAAGTTCCAAATGCCATTGGCTGTGTTCAGAACATGAAGAAGAGAGGGAGAGTAAAAGAGCCCCTACACAGAATCCAAAAGCTTTATTCAGATGCCGCAGCATTTTTCTCTACTGAATAAAACATTCTGTACCCAAAAGTGAGACCAGTCCCCAGCCGGTACCATGCCCAATGCCCTGCCAGCCTCCTGGCAGCCTCTCAGCACAAAATCCTCAGGGTCCACCAGGGACCCAGCTCCAGGATTCAAACTCTGCCCCATAGCCAAGAGGATGTCTGTTTCTACAGTGCATTATCAATGAATCCTTGATCATTGTCTCCACCAGGAGAATCCCAGGAGGCAGTCTGTGGATTACAATGTCCTCAGCCTGGGAAAGAAACGGATACAGCTTGCCCAGGTTGTTCAGCTGAGAATTGGGCTCAGACCAGTAGGGCCACTCCAGACCTGGATGCCACTGTTCCAGACAATTTTTGCCTTTTCTACAAATACTCCCAGGGAGGGCTTTTGAGTCCATCCACCACCCAATCCTACTTTTCCTCTATTATAGCCAGAGAACATCGTTTTTTTGTGTGTGTTTTTGTTTTGTTTTGTCTTTATTTTTGTTTTTGTTTCACGCAAAGGGCTAAAAAGAGCAATGGCTGTTCTTTCAGATAGACACCAGAACTTTTTGTTGTGTGACTTTTCCTTCATACAGCATCGTTTTAAATTTGGGAGCTTTAACAAAGGCTTACATTACTATTTAATTCCCTGAGAAAAGTCTGGCATATTTCTTTATTACCTTCTTTGATTCTGCATTGAAAGTGGAGGCTCTTGCATGTGGATACCTCCTCCTCCCCCTCAACTAAGAAATAAGGCCATTTCACAGGAAATGTGGTGGGCACTTAGGAGACAATGGAATTGTCCTAAATGTGGATGAGAGATACACAAGTGGGTTGGTCAATAACTTTAGGTGTTATGGCTTTATGGAAATTTATATAAACCTGATTAATTGCATGCACACATTCCTCTCCACTCCCTCCCAAAACCCCATTAAAGTGACAGAAGAAATATAAAAAGACATTGATCCACAAGGGCAAAGAGAACCTGAAAGGAGTCAGAGCAGAGGGAGGGAAGAAGGCAGTAGTCAGATCTAGTGGGGATTTACTGAGTAGACCAGAGATGGCAGGAAGTCAGCACTGGGCCAGGGGATATGGGTGGGTTCATGCCCAGAGGAAGTCTCAGGAAATAGATACATCAACTGTTTCTCATGGGTAGGGTCCTGGTGGGTGGATTGAGAATGAAGTCACAGTCCCCTTGATAATCCCACACAGCATGGGACCACCCCTCCATCGTCCAGAAGGAAAGTCACTCTTTAAAGATGATAAAGCAGAGAGAGTCCAAGCCCAGGGACCTAGGCCCAGGTGTAAATAAAAAGGGCAGGAGGTCAAAGTCAGGCCCCTTTCCTCACTTGGCTCTGAGCTCTAAAAGTCAGGCTTGGACCCTCCCCTCCACCCCATCCCACAGCAGGAAATTAGAGAGTCCCTCTCTGGGGAAACTGGTTGACCCCAGATACTTAACTATCAATAATGAGATTTGGGAGTTTCTAACAAAAGAGCCACTTTCCCTTTGGGACACTCCAACAAAAGAGAAACCCTTGCATACAATACAGACTTTCCTGTACTGTTGTAATAGTCACTCTTAAATAGAACTCAAGGGTTAGCAGATATTTGAGAGAAGTCTTTGTAAAGAAAGAGAAAAAAAAGAGAGATAATGTAGAAATCAAGATATCTTTTTAAAATCTGTAATTCATTTTCAAGAGAAAAGGAGGTATTGCTTCCATAAAATAAGATCAAGATGTCATATAAAGAAGAATATACAAAAACAATAACATGAATTTTTAAAACTTCATCATGGAAGTTGAAAGATAGAATTGAAGAATGACATTTTTTAGAGATTTATTTATTGGGGAGCCTGGGTGGCTCAGTCAGTTAAGCATCTTCTTTCAGCTCAGGTCATGATCTCAGGGTCCTGGGATCGAGTCCTGCATCCTGCATCAGGCTCCCTGCTCAGCGAGGAATCTACTTCTTCTCTCTCTGAAACTCCTCCCTGCTTGTCCTTTCTCTCTCTCTCTCTTTATTTACTTGAGAGAGAGAGTGTGTGTATGTGTGTGCACAGGCAGAGGAGAGGGAGAGGGAGAGGGAGAGAAGAGAGAGAATCAAATTCCCTGCTGAGTGTGGAGCCTGACATGGGGTTTGGTCTCACAATCTCATGACCTAAGCCAAAATCAAAGAGTAGGACACTTAACCAACTGGGCCACCCAGGCACTCCGAGAAGTACATTTTTTAAATGGAAGACACATAAACAAAGAATTGGAAAATAAGAGAGCAAATAACAAAAAAATTAGATGGTTAGTCTACCAAATTTGAGAGCTAGAGTTTCTTCACTCTGAGTGAGGAAAATTATCAGAAAAATAAAATAAGAGAATTTCCCAGAACCAAAGGACATAAATCTCCTGACTGAAAAATCCTACCAACTATTTGGCACAATAAATGAAACAAACAGCAAACAAAACACGTCAGAGAAGACCACCTTAAATTTTCAGAATGTTTGAGAAAGTGAAATGATGCTGCTATGTTCTAGAGAAAAAACAGGACACCCACAAAAGACCAGGTATCGGACTGGCATTGAACTTTTTTAAAATTTAATTTAATTTAATTTAATTTTCTCAGTGTTTCAAGATTCATTGTTTATGTACCACACCCAGTGCTCCATGCAATACATGCCCTCCTTAATACCCACCACCAGGCTCGCCCATCCCCCTAACACCCTCTCCTCCAAAACCCTGTTTGTTTCTCATAGTCCACAATCTCTCATGCTTCATCTCCCCCTCCGATTTACCCTAATTCACTTTTCCTTTCCTTCTCCTAATGTCCTCCATGTTATTCCTTATGCTCCACAGGTAAGTGAAACCATATGATAATTGACTTTCTCTGCTTGACTTATTTCACTCAGCATAATCTCCTCCAGTCCCATCCATGCTGATACAAAAATTGGGTATTCATCCTTTCTGATGGCTGTGTAATATTCCAAGAATGGCATTGAACTTTTCAGAAGCAAGACTAAAGCCAGAAAAGTAATGCCTGCAAAATGATTTTCAACCTAGAATCTTATCACCCCCACCCACGTTATCAGTCAAAAAGTGAAAGTAAAAAATAAATACATTTTCATTTTCAGGCATGCAAGCCTCAAAAAACAAAACAAAACAAAAAGGGGAAGCTATTGGAGGGTATGATTCACCAAAGCAAAGAAATACACCAAGAATGAGGAAAATATGGGATCCAAGAAACAAACCCTCCAACATAAATTAGAATTCCTAGGGTGAGGGTTGATGACAGTGGCTCTACAGCTGGTCTAAGAGAAAAACAGTTCAAACCGGAAGTGGAAAGAGGAAGGCTCTGGGGGAAACGTCTATGGGGGAAAGACTGAGTAAAGACTCAGTAAAGACTGAGTAAAATAACTCATAGACTGGAACAGAAGTCTCCAGAAGGATAACTACCAAGGAAAATATGAATCACATAGATTACCTGATGTGTTAAAATGTTTTGAGAAATGTATACTCTGGCAAAGAAATTGAGGATGAATAAATGATAGTTACATTACAAAATTAGGAAATGAAAATATGAGGTAATTTTTAGCTGCCAAGGAGACAAACCAGTGACTCTGAAAGGAAATAATCATAGTACTCTATACAACTCAGGTACTTATAAAATCATGATATTTGCAAAAACAGAATTTTGGTTAAACCAAAATTATAGAAATAACTATGAGGAGAATGTGGGGAAGGATATACGAACAGAGCCAGATTTTATATTCCATAGTTAGACATTAATAAGTGATACCTGTTATGTATTGAATGCTCATTTCCCCCCAAAATGGGGGGAGGATGTTGAAGCCCTACACCACAATGTGATGGTGTTAGCAGGTAAGACCTTCAGGAGGTAATTAGGATTAGATGAGGTCATGAGGATGGAGGCCTTATATACAGGATTAGTGCCCTCATAAGAGTCACAAGAAAGCTTGCTTCCTCTGCTCCCCATGGTAGGACACAACAAGAAGTCAGCAGTCTGCAACCCAGAAGAGGGCTTTCCTCAGAGCCTGACCACACTGGCACCCCAATCTCAGACTCCCAGCCTCTAGAACTGTGAGAAACAAATTTCTATTGTGAACAAACTATCTCATCAATGATGCTTTGTTATAGCAGCTCAAATAGATGAGGACAATATCAAAAACTATAAAATCAAAGAATAGGAAGGTAAGGTTATTATTTTACAGCATGGAGATACACATCAGAAGAAAGATCTGGAAGAGTTAAAATGTTTGCCAGAGGATTGGGAAGGGGGATGGGCTAGGCAAGGTGGACAAAGACCGCTTTGGTTTTCGTTGTTACCGTTGTCATAAAACTGTTGCGCTTTTTAAACCATGTACACGTGTTGACAAAAATGAAGATTAAATGTAAGATGTTTGTTGAAAGTCTGTGGCTTTTACATTTAGAGAAAAATTCTGATGGCATAAAAAACTACTTTACTAAAAGTTCTTGCTCATATATTGCAAGTTTGGGGCTTTAGAAAAATGATTTAAATGCATGGCTCTTCAGAAAAATAATTTTATTGGCATTATCAATTTGTTCAAAAAACCATTTCAGAGCCCATATATATTCTGTCACCACAGGGGGGACTGGGGTACTGAGGTTAGAAAGCTCTGTCTTCACACCTGAAGGAGGTCCTCCTGGGCCAGTGGGGAGGTCTGCCCTGTGGTGCCCGTGGGGCTGGACAGAAGCCCAGGGCGCTGCGGGACAAGAGGCCCAACATCCTCAGGAAGCCATGTTGTCTTCAGGGCTCCGTGCGTTTCTTGAGCCGAGGCTCAGACATGGCAGCTCTCTGCTTTCTTTCTGGTTTGTATGAATGTTTTTCATGTATCATGCTTATATAATCAAAAAAGTACAATAAAAGTTTTTTTACATTTATTAATGCTGAGTTAGACTCTGACAGTGTCATTTGCCCCTCCAAATTTTTATTATAAAAATTTCAGTCATCTAAATATGATCAAATACTGAGAGAATTCTTAGAGAAGAGATTGCAGTCTGGAGGGCAGAATAAAGGATTATATTATAACTGAAAATTTTCTTATAACCACAGTTACTAACATAGTGTCTAGTCAACACATTCAGTCAAAATTCCCATTCCTGGAGTCAAAGGGAAAACACGTGGTAGTGGGTCCTCTGTAATATCATCTGCTCAGCACACCTACCATTCTTCCTCTCATCACAGGGCCTCCAGATTTCCTTTAGGAAACTGCTTCTTCCTCTCAAACCTTGGGGAGGTTTGGATGAGACACCAGTCACTGCACCTTGTGAGGGGCATTGGCTCATGCTCCAGCCTGGGCTCAAAGGGGGCCACAGAAAGCCATTGTGTCCTCTCTGGAATCTGAGGTGGTGGGATAGCCCTCACACTTCATTTGAAGCACAGGCTGCACCGATGTCACATCAAAGCTGCCTCCTACATATCCCTTCTAGGAGACACCTTGGAGAATACCATTAAGAACTAGGGCATATTGAGTTCTGATAATGGGCCAGACCCAGTTCTAAGGATTTCCCATGCACTAATCTATTTAATCCTCAGAGCAACCCTATGAAGCAGATCTAGCATGATCCCCATCTTACAGATGCAGAAACTGAGGCACAAATACATTAAGTAATTTTTGCCACCAGATTCCCAGATCTAACTTCTCAATCAATATGCAGAGCAGAAGCCAGAATTGTCTTGCAATGGAGAAAATTCTCCTCATTCACAAGCCCTGACTGGTACACACATTCTGTCTAAAACATTAGCTAAGAGCTCTTCTCAACCTATAGGCTAATTGAAAGAAAATGGGCATTGCTCATGTAACTTTACAGCGAAACTTAGAGAACCTGAGGTACGGATCATTCGAAATCAAGTGTGAGATAAGGGAACGGAGCACCCCATGTGGCAGTCTGCGTGCCTCCCTCACTCCAGGTGTGGGCAAGTCTGCCTGTGACGCAGCCAAGTAGGGACAATGAGGACTGCCATCAAGGCTGACCTGTGGAGGATGACAAATACAAAGAAAGAATCTGGTATCATTTGAGCTGTGAAATTAACCAGCCCCAGAGCCATCCAACCTCCAGACTTATGGTTCTGTTAGATAATAAGTTTCCTCATTAGCTCACTCGTGTTGGAATTTTCTGCCAGGTGGAGCCAACAGCGTCCTATGTGATTCTCCTGCCATCTTGCCCCTGACACTTTTATCTATATGATAAATATAACTCGTGAATAGAATCTCCCTCTGACTCCTGGAGACTCAGTCTCCTCCTCTGAAAAATGGGCTCACAGTGCTGATTATTAGAGATCTTTATAAGAGGAAGAGTTGTGTGGAGCAGCTGAAACAGGGCAGACAGTTCAGAGCAGGCTGTGCTCCACGCGCTGATACACCAGCCTTCCAGCTTAGCATAGACGCACCGAAACTTAAGGAAGATGCACAGTGTGTTCAGCCAGAGGAGAGAGAGTGCTTACAGTAATCTTGGGCTCTGTGATGAGACAGGGACATGAAGACTAAGGGCAGAGAGACCCCTGCTGGTGCTCAGATCTCTTTGGTGGTGCACCTTCTGAAATGATCCGTACTGAGGGCAAGAGAATATTCGAATTTATGCCATAGAATTATTCAACTAGGAAACTGAAGTTTGTCACGAAGCACGTGCACACACGGCATGTTTTCTTCTAGCCGGGCTATGCAGTTAGAACCCAAGTTAGAAAGGCCCCCAAAATTGCTAATCAGAGTCCAGCCCCCCGCCCCAGGTGAAAATGCCTTGCAGGCCAAGCATCCAGTATAATCAGCAACTGTTACAGAGGGACCACATCTGGCTCCTTTGTATTTATCTCATCAGACAGACCCACGTTGGAATAGGAAATGGAAACCAAGCTTCCAACCCAACCTCAGAGGGTCCCCTAATTTCTGACTAAGGCACGTTCATTAGAGGCTGAAGAAATGTCACTTCTGCTTACATCAGCCGTCTCTCAGCCCATTATGTTCTCCTCTGCTTTGAAGCTATTCCAAAAAATAACCAACTTTAACTTTTAAAAGCAATACTCTTTCTTTTACAATTTTCTCTGAGGAAACATGGATTCCCACAAGCGGCTCCACAGACGTTCTAGAGTTTACCCAATCACATCTTCTTTGGAGACTCCAACCACAAGCAGGGTGGTCTTAGTGGGGCTCACACCTCCCTCTACACACTCGCTGCCCCCCCAACCCCCCAGCCGCAGCAGCCCCGGCAGCAGACCAGGTCCCAGATGCTGGAGCGCCCCTGGTCAAAGGAACTGCCTCAGAGACAGGTGAGCGGGTGAGCCGCTGAGGCTGCTTCTCCAGGACTCTTCTGGAGAGAAGATGCTCAACACCCATGGCTCCGAAATGTACTTGGTGAGGCCTGCATAGCGTTTTCAAAATTTACGAGAAAAATCCAGATTTCTGGCTTTTCCTGAGACTCGAAGGACCTGCTGACCCCAGGGCCACACCCCCGAAGTGGCTGGTCGTGGTTTGTCACAGTGCCCAGCACATGGCCCTTGTCACACATTTATGTTTCCTGCCTGGCCCCACTCCCTGCTTGTCGCGCTGCTGCAGGAGACAGCCCTGGCCTGAAGCCCCTGGGCAAAAAGCCTCCCCGCTAGGGGTTCCTCCGTGAAGAGAGGAAGCCTGTGCCCGGGAGGGGTGACTGGGACAAATTCAGCAGGTGGCGAATCCAAAAAGCAGAGTGAATCTGCATAAAGAGCATGGAAGCAAGACCAAGTGGCATTCAGAGATGAGGCCTTTCGGGACCTCGTGGTCACATCCAGGCCCTGCCGGCCTCCAGCCGTCAGTTCTTGCTCCTCACTCTGCCCCTCTGCAAAAAAGGATGAGGAGGCGGCCATGATGGCTGTGTGGTTTGAGGGCTAAACGCTCGGGCTCGTGCGATCTGTGCTCAGTGCTCCCGGCACGTCTGCTCTCGCTGCTCCCGCTGCACACATGCCTGAGCCCGTCGGAACTTCCCAGCTGCGGAAGCCCAGGATTGGCCTTTGCTGCTTCGGCCTGTGTGGGGCCTTCCGTCATTCACAAGCTTTTTTTGTTTTTTAAGATTTTTATTTTATTTACTTGACACAGAGAGAGAGATCAGATCACAAGTAGGCAGAGAGACAGGCAGAGAGACAGGGAGAGGAGGAAGCAGGCTCCCCGCTGAGCAGAGAGCCCAATGCGGGACTCAATCCCAGGACCCTGAGATCATGACCTGAGCCGAAGGCAGAGGCTTTAACCCACTGAGCCACCCAGGTGCCCAGTCATTCACAAGCTTAATGGCCACTAAGACAACCAGAAATCTTTGCTCCCCGAAAACGTTGCTTTGGGATTCCCAGGTAGAGGGAGGATTCATCATCACTCCACTGCAAAGACACCAAAAGGCTCTGGTTTCACAGATTCCAGTAGGTTTGGAGGCTTTTAAAACCCTGTTAAGTCTCTGTCCCACCTTTTCTCAGCAGGGCCTGACAGATTACTCATGAGACTTTAATCTGGAACACATAGCAGAGGCGATGTGCAAACGCTCTCTTTTGCTCTCACGAGGGACCTGGGCAGCAAAAGGCCGGAACAAGGCAGGGACGGGGGATGCCTTCCCGGAGCCTGGGAGGCCTTGCTGACCTGAGCCAACCTGTTTTCTGTCTCAGGCCAGGCTGGCTCCGCACAGCATGGTTCGACCTCAGCGCACAGACTTCTGAGAAGTCCTCAGGGCCTTCGGGGCTTTCTGCTGTTTGGGAGGCTGGAGGCTGTGAGTGCCTGTGTCTGGGTTCATCCTCCCCTGTTTGAGTCAAAGCCCTCAGTGGGTGCATTTGCAACTTCTCAGAGGAAGGAGAGACAGCCCGTAAAAGGACCCAGTGCTTTCTCTGGGGCTGTTTACAGAGAAGTAACCCCTGTGTCATTTTCCCTAGCAGGGAGGTCCTTCCCTTGATTGCTAATCGTCTGTGTACTTTAGCCATGTGTGGCGTAAGCCGTGGTTGGGGCCCTGAGCGGCGAGGCCCCTCCACACGCAGCTTTCTTTTAACTGCACAGAACACAGCAGGCCAGGCCGGCCGGGCCACCCAGGGAGCAGCCACCGCAGCGTTCTCCTGCGGGAGACCTCCCTGCATTCTCCGCTCTGCCCCTGACCACCAGGACAGCTGAGCAGCCCTCCCTGACCTCCCACTCAGGACACCTTCTCGTGCCTTCCATCCGGGTCAGCAGCACGGCCGTCGTGTGGGTCCTGCTGAGCCCTTCTCAGAGCCAGCCGGCAAACAGCTCCCTCTCAAAGCCTCAGGAATAGCCCAGGAGGGGAAGTGGGCACAGTGGCCACTGGGGAGCCTCAGCTGCCTGCACACCGTACTGGCACGAGCAACTCTGGGACCTCCAGGAGAAGTGTGCTTGGGAGCCTCCGTGAGACCCTTGATGGCTCAGAGTCCTTGGGGTGACTGGAGGCCCGAGTGGCTGGCTGGACTGAGGGACCGGGGGAGGAAGGAAGGGGAGGCCAGGGCTGGGGGATAGCGTTCTTGGTCTAAGGACAATGAGCAAGGGATTGATGGCAGGTTAAATTGACATCTCTCCAAGATCACTTGGGCTTCAGCATGAGACCAGCTAAAGGAGAGGCAAGGACAGAAGCCGGGAGACCGGGCCAGGAGCTCCCATGGTCCTCCAGGGAGAGGGGAGGGGCGTGAAGGATCGTGGGCTCAGTCCTGGCATGTTCCAGGGCTGGCCAAAGCCGCTGCCTTCTTGGGGTTTATGTTCTAGAGGGGCTGCTAGGTAATAGGTCAATACATAAAATTTCCAGCTGTGATCAGTTCTGTGACTACAACTAAACAGAGTGAGGGGAAAGGGGTGATGAAGCTTGTGAGCCCACAGATCCTAGGGCGCCAACTCCTGAATCAGCATAGCCAGGGGTGTTGTCCAGAGATGAGTTTGTTCAACAGGTATCCTGGGTGAATCTTATTGTCAGACACTCTTTGGAAAGAGACACACGAGGACCGTGGTTTGTGGAATCAGACACGCTTTAGCACCATTCCTTCCACTTTTCTTGTGACCTTGGGCCCTCCACTTAACCCTCCCAGCCTCGTCTTCCTCACCTGTAAAATGGGAACCAAAACAGTGCTAGTCTGACATTGTTGTTATAAAGATCAATGATAAAATGCACATAAACCATTCGGCAGGGTGCAGGGGATAAAATATAGAGGAGAGGCTCCATGAATTGTTATACTTGGTCACGTTTCACCAAGTCAAAGAGTCTACACTAAGCTTCATTATTCATATTTTACATTTCAGAAATCAAACTCCTTTTCTCTTGTCCCCCAAGTTAAATCAAGTCCAACTGGTCCCATCTCAAACCATGTGTCCCATCCCCATGGCCAACACTCTGGCAAAACCATCATCCCTACTGTAGGAGCCTCCCACCAGGGCCCTCCCTTACCACCTCCAAGCCTCCCACCCTCCAGGCCTCCACCCTGCTGTCTGTAATCAAACTGAGGCACTCTCTCTTAGTGCAATAGCTTTCCATTGCTCTCCAGATAAAACTCAACATCATTACCATAACTCACCCAGTCTCACCCTAATCTGGCTCTAGCTCCACACTCTGGCCTTGCTATGGAAATTTTATTCCAGGAACTCTCCTTGCAGTTTAAACTTATGATTTATTCTGGAAGCCTTCGGTCTGTCCTCTGATATGCTTCCATAGCCTAAAACTCATCAGACTTAAAATTCATCAAACTTGCAATTAGTAATTTAATGTCTTCCCTGTGAAATATTAAGTGCCATTAGAGCAAGGGTAGGATCTGTCTTCTTAGAGACATGGATCATATTAAGATTAAGAGCTTCCAACTCATGGGGCACCTGGGTGGCTCAGTGGGTTAAAGCCTCTGCCTTCAGCTCTGCCTTTGGCTCAGATCTTGGGGTCCTGGGTTCGAGCCCCGCATGGGGCTCTCTGCTCGACGGGGAGCCTGCTTCCTCCTCTCTCTCTGTCTGTCTCTCTGCCTACTTGTAATCTCTCTCTCTGTGTGTCAAATAAATAAATAAAATCTTTAAAAAGAAAAAAAGCTTCCAACTCATGAGACAGCTTCCTAGTTTCAAAGCTCAACTCCACCACCTACTAGTTGTGTGATCTCGGCCAAATTATTTGGAGGTTCTGGGCTTCAGCTTCCAAATCTACCCATCTTTGGGGTTATTTTATAAATAAGTTAAATGATATGTGAGAACTGCCTAGACCATTGCCTGATTACAGCAGACATTTACTAAAATTTTAACTGCTATTATAACTACTCACTCTAGACCTATATTTAGACATTATGTACTCAATAAATACTTGTCGAATGAAGAATATTTTTTATCTTACTTAATATTGTGGCTTTCATATGCCCAACAGCTACCATTTAGTGGTACTTCTACTCTGTAGCTAAGCAGTCTTGGATAGATAACTCATGTATTTTGTGCAGGATTAAGAATGGAGTTCCCATAGGATGATTTGAAGAAGAGATTCTGATTTCAGGAATGGAGTATGTGTCATCAACCAGAATTTTCTTGGTAGGAGGTGATTTCGGAGTAACTCATTTGCAGAATGCTTTGAAAGCACTTTGGCTCCCAAGTTCTTAAATGCGATTAAAATAATGGAAATATTGTAGTGTACTCTAATTCTAATAATGGAAATATTGTAGTGTGATCTGATTCTTTTCCTTAGGGATTGCTGACTGCTGATTAAGGTCTTGTTTTTAGGGTATCGAAAGCTATACAATAGAGTGACATGGGTCCTATAAATATCTTTAAAAAAATCTATGCTCTGCATCACGAGGTGGTGCTTATCTTCACCAACATCATCTTAAGGCAGAGTCTTGGAAATCCACCCGTGTGCTAGAAGAATATCATGGGTATCCTATACGCAAGCCCAGCAGAGCTCCCAACCACCATCTGGTGCATTTGAGTGGCATTTCAAAACAGTATGAATGTGCAAACCTCCTTCTGGACCCACTCCAGCAGGTAGTTCCTTCTAAACATTAAGGTTTGTTCTGATGTTCCAAAGTTTACCCGCGTCGTTAATTACCAGACTTCCACATGCATGGCGGGGCCTAAAAGAGGTACCATGAGAACAGACACGGACCACCACGTGCTCCAACAGTAATTGATTTATAGCATTGAGCTGCTTGTATAGATAGATCCAGCGAGGGAGGAAGACTCTATCCTTTGCATTTCCCAAGTAGAGCACGGAGGGACGGAGGGGTGGGCTGAAACTGAGTTTGGTTGTTCAGAAAGTCTACAAATCACTTTTCTTCTAAAGAGACCAAAATATTATAGGTCACCATTCTAGTACTTAACTACTCGCCCTATGTCCCCATACTTTTGCTTTCTCAATGTCTTTCTTCAAAATGAACCACACCTGGGCGCCTGGGTGGCTCAGTGGGTTAAAGCCGCTGCCTTCGGCTCAGGTCATGATCCCAGGGTCCTGGGATCGAGGCCCACATCGGGCTCTCTGCTCAGCAGGGAGCCTGCTTCCTCCTCTCTCCTCTCTCTCTGCCTACCTCTCTGCCTACTTGTAATCTCTCTCTCTGTGTCAAATGAATAAATAAAAAAAAAAAATGAACCACACCTACCTGGAATAAACCCTATCACACGGTAATTTAAACCAAGACTTCTTCATCTCAAATAAGCATAGGAATCCCCGGGGGGTTAATGTTAAAATGCAGATTATGACTCAGGAGGTTGGCAGTCCAAATTCCAAGCAAACTGCCTGGTGATACTTATGCTGCTGGTCTGTGGGCAACCTGTGGGGGGGCTGGGGTTGCAAGGGTTAGCCAGTTCAGTGCCGTGTGTGTGCGTGTGTGTGCATGTGTGTGTGTGCATGTGTGTGTGTGTGAGTGTGTGTGTGAGGGGGGTCCCTGGGAGGCAACAAAATCCTCGAAACACTGTTCATTCAGTTACAAAACCTTTCTCCATTCCCCACTTCCCAGTCTCCACACCAGTTTTATTCACGCTCCGAGGGGCCAGTCCCCTTCACCCCAAACAGGACTGGTAAAAACATGTCCCTGTCATCCTTGGAATTCATCGGTCTCCGTGCTCTATTGTCTACCTCCGGAGGTAGAAACGACGTTGCCTGCTTTGTTAGCTTGGCACCGCATTTCCAGACAGTTCTGCTGTTGATTTTTACAGAGAAAATAAGCAAACAAATGGGAACAAGGGAGCTGGTTAACAGGGGATAATTCCGCTGTTCTGTTAACTTGAAGTTTGTGATGGAATTTCTGCTTTAGCTCAAAGTATCTGCCGGCCGTATTCGCCAACGTCAGCGTTTTAAGCAGACCCTCTGCCCCAGGATCCCCACATTTGGTTCTGACAGAGTCTTGATGGTCTTTTAACGTGTGCAATTGTTGGCCAAGATGTTTGTGTTTATGTCCCAAGCCCAGAATAAATAAATAGCTACATGGTATTGAAATCACCTGTCAAAATAACCTCTGCTGTTCTGGGCCACAAAGAGAAGTCTCTCGGTGTGATTGGCTAAGTTGCTGGAAGAATTCAAAGGCTGTTTATCTCATTTAGTTAAAAAAAAAAAAAAAAAAGACCTATAATTACTACATTTTGACCCCAAGGCAGGCAATTACTTCACAAAAGCTCTCCCCAGGAAACCAGACATTAGCCTGGCTAATTAGGCTGACCTCACTGCAAACTGCTCTCCTCCCCAGCACATGGTGGCCGGACAGCGAGGCTGGGTGCGGGCTGCGCCAGAGACGGGGCCTGCCAGTCGGAGGGGACCCGGGCTGGCACTGCGTTGTGCACTGGGTTTGCTGTTTTACTACTTACTTTTATGTGCTCCTTGAAGCCCAATCCCTCTCCCAGAGACGGGCTCTCATCAAAAAGAAGTGGCTCCCTGACAAACTGATCTTTATTGCATGATGAGGAGGAGGAAGCTGGAAACAAGAAAAAAGAGAAGGAAAGCAACTGAAGTCGTAAATTCTTTCCCACATAGGAAATCGGTCTTTGCCCTTTAGGAAAAACGGCTTGTTGTGTCAACCGATTAGGCACATTTCTTAGCCCCCTTTTGTCCTTGCACACTCTGGGGGTTGGCTTCTGTTAGGGTTCTGGGTTCTAGGAGGCTGAGCTGATTTTTTTTTTTAATGTCCCAAGCATGTAGAAGTCTCTCCTGCTAAAATAAATATGACATCCCCCCAGACATCTCTCCTCCCCATCAGACATGCTGGGACTCAGCTTATAGAGTCCCTGGGCCCCTTCCACTCATGAAGAAACACACAGAAAGATGATGTGAGTGGTTCCAGCTCCTCTGCACTCAGCCGTACCTGGCTGGCCAAAATGCTCAAGGTTGGCCTTGAACTCCAGGACACTCCAGCAATTGAAACAAGGGTCTGCACATTGGGAGGTTTTCAAGGGAAACTGATGATTCTCTTCTAGGAGTGCAGGCTAGAGGTGTCCAGGGGTGAATGCACAACAGGCTGCCTCGGAAGGGGCGGAGATGGTTATTTGGTTGGGGCAGGTCCCAGAAAGCAGAAAGCAGCCCGAGTCAGCTTGAGTTGGCTTGGCTGAGGGCTCAGAATGGCCAGGCTGAGTCATCCCTTTGAGCTCACATGCTAGCGGTGTTAAAGAAAAAAATCATTCTGACACTTGTTAAGACAGAAGGAAGACTTTAGTCAGGACCGTGGTGACAGGTGTCATGACTGTGGCAATGGGAGAGAGACGGGGCTCCACTCTGAACACAGCCAAGACAGCTGGGGGTTCACAGGCCAGGAGCAGAGTGAGAGGGTCGGTGGATGAGAAAGTACTAAGAGAAGACTTCAAGATAGGAGGATTCTTGCTAAACCAACCTAAGATTCTTGCTGAAGGAGGGCCAGGGTGATGGATACAGAGGGTCAGGGCCAAGGATTTAGATCAGATCTGGAAGGTGATCAGTTATCAAGCACAGTGGGATTCTCTCTAACCTGACTTAGCAGGCTCCTTGCTATGCCACGAGGCAGGCTGAAGACAGGGCCCAAGGATGAAGCCTTGTCAAGAAGAGGATTCGGAGGAGTCTAAAGTTTGGTCAAGGAGAGAGTTTTTGTCCATGGAAGGTTGAAAGGCAAAAGGTGTGGAAGCACCTGGACCTTTTGCCTCACTGTTTTAAAACAAGGACCAGAAGGGGAAGGAAACGGCCCTGCGCCTGGAGAGGTGGGTGTTCTCAGTGTGCACGTGGCTGGTCTGGTGCTGCCGGCTTCTGGCCGGCTAAGCGGCTCCAGGTGCCGGGCCACATGAGAACCAGGTGGAAAGCACTCCAGAGCTCCTGAGGCAGACTCTCCCCAGCTTCCTACAGAGGAAAGAGCCGAGATGTTTCTTGACTACAGACTGAGCAAGCAGCAGCATTCGGTGCCAGGCTGGCTGCCAGAAGCTCTGGGGTTTACTCTGCTCTACCTGGTGTGGCACTTTGTGATTCCCACAGGAAAGTTCCCAGAGCCGTGTGGAGAAGCAGAGAGCAAAGTCACATAATCATTCTCACTCATAGGCATCTGATGATGCCAGCACTTTGAATGACCATTTCAGAGGCACATCACCTAATAACATTCCGGTTGCTTGGCTTGGCCTGTCATCAGCCCCTCATCTCTCTCGTTCACCAAACTGAACCGTTTACTCAGGGTGAGAGGACTGAGCCGAGTAGGGCTGTCTGTCTGTGTGTGTGTGTGTGTGTGTGTGTGTGTGTGTGCCCGAGGGTGTGACGGAGAGAATCTGTAAAAGGCAAACCATGGCTCTCACAGGAATATTAAATGAACATAGGCCAATGATTTTATTTAACTGGTCCAAAAGGGGAACCCAAGGGACAGACACATCCATTGGCCTTTAGGAATCCTGAAATGAATTTGCTTAGTAGATGCAAAAGTGACTCCTTCCGCAGCAGGGGAGAGAAATCAATGGGACCGCCAATCACATGAAAATGTGTCTGCATTGCTCTCAGTTATCCACAACTCTAAAAAGCTCAACAGCAGTGAAAGGGGCAGACACCACATAAAACTAAATAATCTGGAAAACTGGACATAAAATCAGATAGACCTGGAAGACGTGCCAGACGAGCCTAGTTTTCCACTGAAGGGGCCCAGCTATCTTTTTGGTTCATTTCAAAGCCTTTCACAACTTTTTCCTAATATGTAATATGTACACACACACACACACACACACACACACACACACACACACAAGTCTGGGTGTGTTTTTCCATCTCTCTGTTCAAGTAAATGTTGTTTACATTTTTTTTATAGAGAGAGCGCGTGAGAACACGGGAGCTGGGGGGGGG